>PVHP010031642.1:9646-20955 GCA_004024765.1 Zapus hudsonius | reverse complement strand
GTATGAGGATAGTTGGTTGATTTGAGACCTCTCTGTCTTTGTTATGAAGGCATTTAGAGCAATGAATTTCCCCCTTAGCACTGCCTTCATTGTGTCCCACAAGTTCTGAAAGGATGTGTCCTCATTATCATTTGTTTCTAGGAAATTTTGGATTTCCTGCCTGATTTCTTGTTTGACCCATTCATTGTTCAGCAGCGAGGTCTTTAGTCACCAATATCTGATGAAATTTTTGGATCCTCTCCCTTTGTTCATTTCTAGCTTTAAAGCATTTTGGTCTGATATGATGCAGGGGATTACGCTGATCTTTCTGTATTCGCTGAGGGAAGATTTATGAACTAATATATGGTCAATTTTGGAAAAAGTTCCATGTGCTGCTGAGAAGAATGGAGGGTGGGAGGCAGGACTACAAAGCAGCCTCAGGTCCCAGTGAAAGAGAGAGAAAAGAAGAGAAAGAAAGCGATGGGAGAGGGGCGCAGCTGATGGCAGTAGGAGGGGCTAAGGAGGAGCCCCTGGTCCTGGTGAAAGATAGAATGAGAAAAAAGCGATGGAGGAGGGGCGTGGTAGACACGCTGGGGGGAAGGGGTGGGGGGTACGAAGGAACCCCGTTCGCGGTGGAAGAGGGACAGAAGAAGAAGTAGAAGCGATCGGGGAGGGACACAGCGGGAGGCGGAGACCCCGGGATGGAGAGGCGGGCAGTCGCACTGGAGGCCGAAGGGCCGGGGGAGGGGCTGTGTACCGATGGTCGATTGAGAAAGAGTATTAATATCAGAAATAAATTTGAAAAACCGTCAGAAAGTTGAAAAAGAAAGACAGGCGAGTGCCCGGGAGGGGCGGGATAGACAGAGGGTGGGAGGGTGGTGGCCAAAACCCAAGGAAAGGTGGCCCGCCGAAAGAGAGGCTCAGGCGGCAGGCAGCCAAGAGCTGCTCGCTCTGGCACAGCCTGCTCTGAGGACTCACTGCTTCCTGCGAGCTCTTTTCCATGCTGTCAGCTTCCAGTTGTGCAGATCCTGTACTCGGAGGTGCCTGGAATTCAGCTCGTGGCTGCAGCTAATGACCACGAGCTGAGTCAGTGCTGAAGACCCTGGCCCTAATTTCCCCGAGGTTTATGGCGTGTCTGCTAGTCAGCCATCTTCCCCGGAAGCCGCTTTCTTTTTCTTAAATCATTTGATGTTAACTTGGGTTGCTTAATTCTGCTTATCCACCATGGCTGGTATCTGTTGCCTTTGATGCCTCTGTTGGATGCATCCTCCGCAGTGATTGTCAGTATCTTCTTCCCCTGCAGGCTTCATCAAACTCAGGACAGGTTTTTCTTAAATTACAGTGCAGAGAAAGAAACAACCCAGAAGACAAATCAAAATCTTTCTCAGGAGAAGATTGATTTGGTCTTTGGCTTCAACATCTTAGAAACAGAGAAAAGCCCATTTTGTCTGTCAGTAATGGCCCTGTGATTATAATCTTTAGCCTTAGAGAACTAAAAGAGAAGCTAATTTGGGAAAATATGTTTGAAGATTTCTTAGTGAATTCAAGGAGACCATCTAGTTTCTGACTTTCAAGTAAACAAAAGATATTTCAGGTAAAACATTTCTCAGAACCTTCAAATATAAGCTAGCTATACGTGACGAGGCTAGTGTGGAGGGAAGGAAGTTTGCAGGAAGTATATTAAATCCTGCCCCATGCTGCACTGCACTGAGGAGACTTCATAGTGATCCTCATCAAGGGCAGTTATTTGCTTGGGGTGAACTTTTGATAAGTCATTGTGGTAAGGAGCATTATTTTTATTCTGCCTTTCTGCTGCTTTGTATCCTTCACTGGAATCCCTTTCAAGTTAGGCCGCAGCAGGTGTAGGATAGAATAAGTGGGAGCTAAAATTTTCCCTCCTCAAAAACTCAAAGGAAAAATACACTTGCTATTTTACTGAAATGGGAATTTTGGGGTTCCTTGGATATGCCAAAGCACCAAGAAATTTAGAGTACCCCCGATTCTTGTCTTATGAATTTAAAGAATTCAATCCAGAGACCAGAGAGTAAGTGTCAGAGAGACTTTATTAGATTAAGAGAAGGAAAGAAGAGAAAGTACAGAGAGCTCCCACCATGAGGGGGTAAAGCTCATGTAGGAGGGGAGGGGTCTTACCAAAACCTGGAGGTTTAGGAATCTGAGCTGGCCAGCCAAGAAGAGAGTGACTTGTCTTTTTCCCTGGTGTATTTTATAATTTATAATTTCATGATGGTAGTTTCTGTCTCCTGCCTCAATTGAGCCAGAGAGACAGCTGATTAGTCAGGGGGTGAACGGGTTAGGCAGAGAATAAGGACAAGCCAAATTATTCTCTGATCTCTAGTAAAGTGGAGACTGAAAAAAGGCAAACCCAAGGATATTTTTGTTTTCTACATTCTGGGACTCAGACACCCTAAACTGCCTCAATACCCCCCCCAAAGAAGTAACCCTAACTGATGTTAGGGGAATAGGGTGGAGACCAGTCTAATTTTTTAGAGCTGAGTGGAGTTGTCCAACGTGGCAGTTGGGGAAACTTTTCCAATAGGGGTGTATCTAAGAGACCCTGAAAGTGTATTGAGTGTAAGAGACAGTCCTGGAAGAAAATGTTGGGGAGAAAAACAAAAGCAAGAGGTATAGGGGAAGTGGGCACACAGCAAACTTTGTGCCTTTTAGGATTTCCATTTTTGTTGCCTTCTAGACCTTTGAGAGCATTGGAGGGAATGCAGGTAGATGAAATATAAATATATATAAATATATATCCAGAGACATCATGTGGAAGGTTTCAGTCAGAATATAAATATATACACACATATATTTATTTGTATACATAAACACAAAAATATTTTGTGATTCCTGTGTAGCTCATCCCAAGAGACGTTCATAGTCAGTAATAGATAGGAACATGGAGCTCTGATATCCATTTTTACATATCCTGTTTTCAAACACTGATAAAACCCTTTTTATAGATTTACTTTTATAGTCCAGAACTATCAGCAAAGCTTCTTCAAATTGAACAACAAAAAAGTTGTTTTCTAGGTAGGTATAGGCTGGGGCCTACACCAGCATGCCAAGGAGGCAGGCATTTTGAACATTTCCAGCCACATTTATAGGAATGATTCAGAGTCCACCTAGAGTTGTGTGGCTAAGTTCTTAGTGAGCTGCAGTGTCTTCAGCTTGGCCATTGTCATAGTCAGCCACATGCTGCTGGCATGAATCTCCAAATCAGGCACAGTTTTGGGGAGGAAAGTATGTATTGAAGTAACAGACCCAGTGTAAGTTAAGGAAAAAAGGCTGGCCCCTTTCACAGATTCAAGCAGAGACAGAGAGAAAACCCACCACTAGCACCTCGAGCAAGCAAGCACATTGTAACACTGTAATTCTCAAAATGCAGAACTTCCAGACCTGGGGTCCGCCTTTTCTTTTGCATATCTATGCCTAGAATTTTGCATCCAATTTAGAAAGGGTCAGTCCCCAGGAGGCTAGGCCTAAGTGACACTTCCTCCAGCCAGAAGCCTGGAGATGATTAACAATTTAATAAACACAATTATAATAAATTCTGTTGGGGGACATTTATTCAAAACTACCACAGGCATGGACTGTGAATGTGCACAGGGAGAGAGCGATTGAGCATTGGTCAGTAGTGAGCAAGGTGAATGTGGTGACTGAGAAGTCAAGAGCTTTGGAAAGACCAGTGGGATTGAGAAGGATTAGGAGAAAGACCCTCCCACAGGTAGATAGGAATGTGGCCTCAGACAGATAACCTCATTGTCACTCGACATTCCCAGACCAAGGTTTGCCACTCCCCCCCCCCCAAGGAAATCCTTAAAAGTCCATGCTCCCGGGGCTTCAGCCCTTCTGTCTGGACTGCGGGCTGGGAAGTGCTCGAAACCGGGCTGGTGAGTGTACCTCTCCCCCCTCCCTGATCTCGATACCGAGGTCAGGGAGAGGGGGAAGGGGAAGGGAAAATTTCTTCAACATGTGTGCTATTTCTTTGCTTTACTTTTTGGTGAATTTATGTGCCTTTCTGTATGTTTTATGATTTGTTAGGTGATTTCATGCACTTTTCTGTAAACTCACAGACCACGCGGTGGTTGGTCGACCTTTACATCCCATTTTCCTTTTCCCAATCAATTAAGTTTCAGAATAAATGTGTAATTAAGAATTATTCTTGTCCCTGTGTATAATTCTTTGTACATTGGAGGACACAAACTCTGATTAAGGGGAGAGGGAATTCAAAAGCTCTCTCTCCGTGTCAAATATTAATTATCAGCAACCCGTATCATTATGGAGGTCCCATTCTGAGATCTAAGAATCCTTTTTTCTTAATTACCACATTTATTCTGACCTGTAAGGAGGGGAAAGTTTTCAGATTTTTCTCTCTCACTTAAGGTTTTTTTCTCTTTTCTCTCAACTGTTCTTCTGGTGCTTAACCGCAAGCCTGCAAAGGGCGGGACCTGGAACCGAAGCCTGCCTCCGGGGCAGGAACAGGGGATGATAGTCAGCCACCACTGAACTGGAAACTCCCCTGGTCTTTTTCTGTTCTTCCTAAAAGTCTTTGCTGGGAGGAAAAGGGAGAGGACAGTTTGTTGTTTGGGAGACGCAAGGCCACATGGCCGTTCTGATTCTAAGCTAGGAGGAAACTAAAGCAGTTTCCATGGTAACCTAAAATGGAGGTAGGCCACGTGGTTCTCTTCTCTCCGGAGCCACAACCAACATGGCCAATCAACCCTGACAATTACACATCCAAGATGGCGACAGCCACATGGGCCTGCGGGGCAACCGTGCCACCTGTGGATTCTTCTACACAATGCTTCTAATTGACCAATCTTATTCCTTACTCAGAGAAATGGCTTCACTTCAGCTTTTGATGCATAACTTCCTCAATGTGTGACATTAAATTCTAATGTGCTTGACTATATTTTCCCCAGGATTCCTGAATCCCAAAGAAGGTTTTTTTGTGCAATAGGAATACCAAAGACAAAATGTTAGATGTAAAAAGGGGATAATAAAATGCACTATTATAATGTTTTCTTTCCCTTCTTCCTTATAATTGCTTCCTATTTTAAACTGTTTTGCAAAGGTCGTACATAATTTTATAAATGGGAATTGTGAATGCTAGATATGGTATGGTGTGTTCAATAAGGAAGGAATTTGAGTGGAACTTTAATGAAGGATATATGGAATGGTATTCTTAGAAGGAACTAAGTAAAGGTATTCTTCAGGAGGGATTTCTCTCAAGAACTGAGAGAACTATAAAAAGGATTGCAGAGGGACCTTGAAGGGATGATAGAATGTAATGAGTAAGTGATAAAGGAAGGTGATGAGAGAGATGCAAAGAAAAAAATGGACTCAATTTTATTTTATATAAAAAAAAACTAATGATTAATAAAGTATACTGGGTGTAATATTCTTAATTCCAATAGATGGTATTTTGAGACAGACAAAGTTAACCATGCCTTGCATGCCTAGGCTTAAGATAATAGCTATAGTTTTCCTTAGAGAAAGAGAAGCAACAGAGCCATAGTCCCAAAGGCCATCCTGAAACAGATGTAGTTTGGGGACCTACATACCAGACTCCCACCAACCAGAGAAATGGGAATGAGGTCCCCAGCCACCTCCCCCAGCTGAGTGATTAGGTGAGCTAAGACAAGAGTATGTGTTGCCTCTACACTTATAAGCCTGATCAATGCCTTGGGTGCTCTCATATGCCATAATATGGGACCCATGCTGGGGAGGTCTGGAGAAGTCAAGCTTGGGGGCTAGCCTCTTATGGATAGTACGGAATTCCTGAAGGAGACCCCCCTCGCTTTAAGAAAACACACAGAGCGCACTATGTGTCTTCTGAGATCAGTTTTCAAAGGAGATGACCCCTCTTTTCAGTGAAGACGAGAATTATGAATCGGGCATGATTCTGATTCAAGAATCTTCTGCCTCTTTTTCTCCATTGTCATTTCAGATGGGACACATTCAGCCTCCAAAGCAAAACCCAAGTCTCCTCTGACTTCCATACTTGAGAATTGGGCCAACTTAGACCCGTTGAGCTTTAGGAAAGAAGCTTTAATTTTCTATTGTGAGAAGGCTTGGCCCTGATATTCTTTAGAAGGTTGAGAAACTTGGCCAAGAGAGGGCAGCTTTAAGTACAGCACATTAGTCAAACTTGATCATTTCTGTAGAAAGATGGGGAAATGGACCGAGGTGTCGTATGTACATTTGTTCTTTTGTAATTGTGACCACCCTGAGTGGGCTACTAACTACCAGTTGGGCCTGATCACCCAGCTGCTGTGGGTATCCCCACTGCTCCTAGCACCCCAGCTCCTATAGAAGCTGATCATAAGCCTCCTACAGAGACTCCAAAGTTTTCTAAGGGGACACCTAGACTTCCAAAGGTGACTTTTGAGCCTTCCAATGAGACATCAGAACTTACTAAGGAACCTAGCCTAGAGCTTTCCTCACCAGCTGATTTTAAGGCTCCTCACTCTGAGGACTGTGAACACCCTCAAAAGGCATATCCAATGCCCCCCTCACTAACTTTCCCTGATCACTGCCTTCCATACCCAAGGGAATCTAAATGTCAGGACCAAGAGGTATTTTCAAGGGAAATACCCACTGCCCCTCCAGTGTTATACCCTCTACAAGAGACCCCAATGGGACAAAGAATCACTTATGTCCATAGGCCCTTTCCTATAAATGAACTAAGGGAGATAGAATGTGAACTGGGCAATTTTTCTATAGACCCTGATCATTATTATGATGTGTTTTATAAACTTACTAAACAGTATGAGTTAACCTGGAGGGATGTGACCTTGATATTGGATCAGAGTTTAACTCCTATAGAGAGACATAGGGTACACAATGAGGCAGTAGCAATATGGAACAAATACTATGCTGCTCATGTTGAAAACCATAATGTCAGAGATCTTAAACTCCTCACAGGAGCAGAAGCAGTACCCACAAGTAGTCCTAACTGGGCAGAAAATGAAAAACAGGGAGTTTGGAATCGAAAACATTTTATATACTGTATTTTAGGGGGACTTCGCAGAGCTAAGATAAAGCCTTTGAACTATAATGTGTTATCCACAATAATGCAAGAGGAGAAGGAACTACCAATTGCCTTCCTCCAGAGACTAAAGGAGGCAATTAGAAGGCATACTAACATAACTCCAGATACTCTGGAGGAAGAAATCCTTCTTAAAGATAAATTCCTAACCCAGTCCATGCCTGATATTCGTAAGAAGTTACAAAAGTTAATGGCTGAACCAAACAAAAACTTAGAACAGTTGCTTCAAGCAACAACTTCTGTCTATTATAGTCGGGAAGCAGAACAGGAAAAAAAAGGATGAAGAAAAGGAGAAAAAGGAAATGGAGAAAGAAAGAAGGAAGGATAAACGCCACCAGGAGATGATAGCAGTAATCAAACTTGCTCAGGGAGATGCCTCCTCAAAGAAACTTGACAGGGCCTGTTTCTTTTGCAAACAAGGGGGACAACTTTATAAGAATTGTCTCAAGAAGGGAAACGCCAAGTCCACACCAGGGCCATGCCCTAAATGCCAAGGGGATCACTGGAGGAGTAAATGCCCCTTAAACCAAAGAGGCCACAAGTCATCACCCTCAACAGACTGTTGACGGGTCCTGGGTCTTTATACACAGGCACCTGTAATTTCAGTCCACCTGGAGGAGCCCCAGGTATCTATACAGGTGGGAACCCATATCATAGATTTCCACATCGACTCAGGCACTCAATTTTCAGTCCTTGACTTCTGTCCTGGACTTAGATCCAACTGCACAGCCTCCTTTAGAGGCATCTCTGGTCAGATTCAAAAGAAGTTTTTCACAGAGCCCCTGGCTTCCTCATGGGGAGATTATCTCTTTCAGCACTCTTTCCTCATAATTTCAGAGATACCTAACCCTTAGCAAGGAAAAAAGTGTAAATATATTCACTGATTTTAAGTATGCTTACTTGGCGTTACACGCTCATGCAGCCATTTAGAAGGAAAGGGGTTTGTTAACTGCTTCAGGAACTCCAATTAAACACTCTAAGGAGATCCTAAATCTCTTAGAGGCAATCTTACTCCCTCGTGAGGTGGCAATCCTGCACTGCCAGGGGCATCAAAAGGGCGATGACCCAGTAATTCTAGGAAACCATCTAGCAGATTCTGCAGCCAAAGCTGCAGCCCTAAAAACAGAAGGGATATTTCCCCTTCTATGGGAAAATGCTCTCCTCCCACCTGAAAGGCCACAATATACTTCACAGGAGGCCACAGAGGCACAGGAGGATGGATGCATTTTAGATCATCATGGATGGTGGGTTGCCTCTGATAAGCGTTTATGGCTGCATCAATCCTTACAATGGAAAGTTTTAAAATCTCTCCATCACATGTATCATCTAGGGAGAGAAAATTCCATTCAGCTGACAAAGAAAATGTTTGTAGGCAAAGGAATAACTAGCACTATGGCTCAAATAGTTCAAAGGTGTGAGATCTGTTAAAAGACTAACCCTCGTAATAACCACCTGCCTCCTCCTGGGAATCAAAGACAAGGGAGATATCCAGGAGAAGACTGGCAAATAGACTTTACTCATTTGCCAGGGGGTCTCAAGACACACTTGTTACTAGTATGGGTGGACACCTTTACTGGATGGGTTAAAGCCTTCCCCTGCCGGACAGAAAGGGCACAAGAAGTAATAAAAGCCCTTTTGGATGAAATGATTCCAAGATTTGGAATCCCTAAGAGTATACAGTGACAATGGGCCAGCCTTTAAGGCAGAAGTTACTCAAAAGGTCTCCAGAGCCTTGGGGATACAATTCAATCTACACTGTGCTTGGCACCCCCAATCCTCTGGAAAGGTAGAAAAGATAAATGGCCTTTTAAAAAGACATCTAAGCAAGCTAAAGCAGGAGGTACAGGCCTCCTGGACAAAACTGCTTCCACTAGCCTTAATTCGATTAAGGAACACACCAGGACACCTGGGATTGACTCCCTTTGAAGTCTTATATGGTAGGCCTTTCCTTTCTAGGGACCTGTTACATGATCCAGAGACTACCCAACTGATATCTCAGGTTACTAATTTAGCTAAATTTCAACAGGTCCTTTCAGAATTAAAAAGGACAAGTCCTGAGAAGGATAGCACCAGGGCACCTTCTTTCTGCCCAGGAGACTTAGTTTTAATGACATTCAGGGAAAGCCCCTCCCTAGAGCCTACCTGGGAGGGTCCTTATCCTGTCATTCTGTCTACTCCCACGACTGTCAAGGTTACAGGCAGAGACTCTTGGATTCATCACACCAGGGTCAAAAGGTGGCACGCTTCCCACGGGACTCCACAGGAGCCAGACCCAGAGACCAATCGCTACACCTGCGAATCAGTGGAAGACCTCAAGCTGCTTTTCAGATGACAGCCAACCCCAGAATGAGATAAGTATCCCTGTCACCGATTTAACTTGCTTCCTAAGTGTCTAACTATCAATGTAGCAGTCAGGGTCAATTGACATCGCGGGGCAACTAGGCTAATATTTTGGCCGCAGCTCCCAGGTCACAAAGGCTACAGGGGATAAAAGGGCCATACTGAGGTGTTTGCGCTGTCTTTCTGAGCTTCACTAGTCTTTCGGAACAAGAAGGGCTAGGAGAATCAGAAACAAACCAGTGTACAGCAAATACAGGAGTCCATTTGGGACAAATTGTCCCCCCCCCAGCCTCCCAGCAAGGGAGAAAACCAAGGTCAGCACATGACCAGGACTCATTCCAACTAGACACCACCAGTACCAGAGAAACAACTGTGTTCTCGAGCCCCAGGAATCTTCCTTGGAGAGCCATCAGTGATTTTCCAAATTACATCTTTTGACATTTGTCTGCCTACTTGATCTTAAACACTTGGGAAAACAAGTAGAGTCAGGGACAGAGAATAATTCACGAGAGGACTCAACAACTTGCTCTTCTCTTATCACAAAGCATGGTGGCTCACTTTCTATCCTTACTCACGGTTGTTGGTTTCATTCTGTCAGTCTATACCCAGGATGGAAACTCATTTCTTGCCTGGGCCCAAGAATATGCTCAGGATAGTAATCAGAGTAAATGCTGGGTCTGTGGGCTCTTGCCCACCTCTAACACATCTGAATTGCCATGATGGGTATCTCCTTTCTAAGGAGATTACTGGAACCAATTGCAAATATATATATATATATATATATATATATATATATATATATATATATATATATATATATATATACCAGGAAAGGGCAAATTTTCCTACCCTAAACCAGGTGACAAATTGGAATGTCTCCCATTGGCCTATCAACTTCACCAGTAATGATTCAGGACACAGAAAAAACTTCTCCAAAGAGGAGACTGATAAAGCCATCAAGAGGTATGTTGGTCCCCCTTCTAACAACTCTACCTCCGTCAGAAGAGAAAATAATCATCGCTACCAGGATGGTTATTTCCAAATTTGGGACACATACATGTGGATGACTCCAACAAAGGGGCATTTAAGCCAAAAGGTCCCCTTATGCTGGGAACAGATACAGCATTCACACTCACAATCCCCTAGCAATGTCCGTTATTTGGGATGGATTCCCACAGACTTGTGCCAAAATGTCCTAACTTTGCAACCATCAGAATGGTTTGCCACAGAATGGGACCTGAGACCAAATGTACGCTGGGCCGCTCTTAATGGCACCCAATGGTTTTGTGGTACCAATCTCTGGCCCTGGCTGGATTCCCCTGGATGCAGGGACGTCAGGTAAAGACATTGGAACCACCAGCTAATCTGCCTGTTTTAAAATACAGGTGGACTAGGAGCGTCTTCCAATGGTATGATCACTTAGTCTCAGTCTTTATTCCATCCATTGGATTAGAAGATGTAATCTGGCACATAGAGACTCTCACCAAATACACGCAAAAGCCTCTAAATGATGCCGCAGAGGGAATATCCCTTCTTAATTCTGAGGTTCAGATGATGAGAAAGGCAATCATACAGAATCACATGGCTCTAGACATCCTCACGGCCGCCCAAGGGGGCACAAGTGCTATTATTAAGATTGAATGCTGAGTATACATACCTGATAACTCTGCTAATGTTTCCTCTGCTTTACAAGACTTACATAAACAGATTCAGACCATGTTAGATGCTACGGTGCCATTTGGAGAACAGTTCTGGGAATGGATCTCAAGTTTCCCATGGTGGAAGAAGATTATACCCATTATAATCTTTGTAATTATTCTACTAGTATTTGGACCGTGTTTACTGAACTGCTGTTTTAACTTCATCTCTGCTCGTTTACAGGCCGTCCCCAGCCAAATGATTGTACAGCAATCCAACTCCA
>PVHP010031641.1:9688-20933 GCA_004024765.1 Zapus hudsonius | reverse complement strand
CAGTATCAACACACCTGGGCCATGAGGACCGGACTAAGTACTAAACTATCCAGGGTCCCCTGCCACAGGGACTGATCCAGATGGCCCACGGAGGAGAATATCCAGCTGATTGGGGAGGGGGGCGTTAGGGAATTGGGGATAACAACTCATTGTTTGCCCACTGAATAATGCAACTCATTATGGATAATAAAAAAAAATTTATTGATGGCTTTATACATGCATATATATTTTATTCTTTTTAAAAATATTTATTTATTTGCAAGGAGAGAGAATGAGTGTGGGTGCTACACACATACACACATGGTATATATATATATATATATATATATATATATATATATATATATATATATATATATATATATAGAGAGAGAGAGAGAGAGAGAGAGAGAGAGAGAGAGTCTCATGTAGCCCAGGCTGGCCTCAAACTCCTTAAGTAGATAAGGATGGCCTTGCACTCCTGGTTCTCCTGACTTCATGTCCTGAGTGCTGTGGTTGCAAATATGCACTACTAATGCTAAGGAGGAACTCAGAGCTTTGCGCATCCACTCTCCCTAGTGAGCCATAGCTCCTGCTCTAGTTGTATCCCCAGCCCTAAATTTTATTTTTAATTAGTTAACATTTAGGTATATTTCCAGATGCCTATTTTCATATACTTGTGATGAACTCTGCCACCTGTTCCTTCCTCTCCCCTCCTCACACCCCATGCCCACTTCCTCCTTTCCACTCCCAGAATCTTGCCTTCTACCTTCATATTGAGCATGGAAGGGTGTGTGGGGCAAGAGGAATCTTTACTGGTAGTGGTACAGCCATTATGAAATTAGTGTGAAGGTTTCACAATAAGCTAAAAACAGAGCGACTTTATGGCCTAGCTATGTCACCCCTGGGCATATCCCCTGAGGATTCTATGCCACCATGGAGACTGTTGCTAATCCATGTTTAATTTTGCTCCATTTGCAGTAGCAAGAAAATGCCATCAGCCTAGATACTCTCTACGAATGTATGGGGAATGAAGATGTGGTGCACGTTCGCAACACGTTTCCATGGAAAAGTGAGATTTGTAGGAAAATGGATAGGACTGGAAAATGTCATGGGAGGTAACCCAAGTTCAGAAAGCCAAACACCGCAGGATCTCTCTCATATATGGTGCTCGTTTGAATTTAGAGGTGGTCAAGTTAGTATGATTGCCAGTAGAAGCCAGAAATCTGGAATGCCGTCATGAGAGGGACTAAAAAGAAGCGTCAGGGCTAAAGAGATGGCTCAGGGGTTAAGACATTTGCTTGCAGACTTATGTCCCAGGGTTAATTTCCCAGTGGCCATGTAAAAGGCAGATGCACAAAGCGGCACACGCATTCTGAGTTTATTTGTAGTGGCTGGAGGCTCTGGTGCGACTATTCTCTCTGCCTGTATTTTTACTGTCTCATTCCCTCTCTCCCTGCTTGCAAATAAATAAATATAGAAAAGAATTAAGTGGGAGAGAGGTAATAAAAAATCTTTAAAATGTATATATATAATTATAATTCTATTATCTCAAATTTTACTAAAAATGCTATTTCATGTGTAGATTCAAAATAATTTTTTTCTTATTTTATTGCTAGACGCATTCATTTCATTCCTGAACTAGTGATTCCATTGGAGAATACCCCATCAATGGTGTCCATATATACACATGGGACTCTGGGGGAAAAGGGAACAAATTTCTTCTAAAGCAAAGCTATGATAAATGCTCAAAATGAGCCTAAACTGAAGAAGAGCATGTAACCAACACAAAGGCAAATGGCATCAATGTTAATAAACCAGGTAAGAGATAAGGTGACCTGTTGGTTCCCCCCCCCAGTCCCCATAAGCAGGTCATACTGGTAACATTAATGGTGCTTTTAGTTTCTGTACCATCCTTTTCTGAAATTCATCATATAATAAGGTAGCTTTCCCTGCTTACCCTCATCTTTTTGTACATGAGATTCCTAAACTCTGGACTATTTGGATGTCATTTTCATGAAGTTATCATACATATACCTTATATATATCTTATACCTTACATATATCTTATACCTTCAAACGACATCTAATGAGAAGTGCCAAAAATGAAACATGAAAGTTTCATGGC
This sequence comes from Zapus hudsonius, assembly GCA_004024765.1. Classification (NCBI taxonomy): domain Eukaryota; kingdom Metazoa; phylum Chordata; class Mammalia; order Rodentia; family Dipodidae; genus Zapus; species Zapus hudsonius. The sequence goes on along the minus strand of PVHP010031641.1, from coordinate 18,826 downwards.
GGGGGGGGGGGGTTCGGGCGGGGGAGAAGCAGAAAAGCATATCAAAATTAAGTCCTCAGCAGACTTCTAGTTTTTCATGAGGATGGCCCCTGGCTTGGAACCCAAGGCCATGCGTATAGATTTCAATTAATTATACAATATGTGGCACCACTCTATGTTTAAAAAATGTTCAGTTTCCTCATCCGTCGAATAAATTAACAACTGATCCAAGTCCCAAGGCTAGTTCAGATGCAAACGAGATGCTATATATGAAAATACATAAAACTATGGTAATTGGCTTCCAAACATGTATTCTTGCCTTATTGATAATAGTTCTTTGAGTTCAGGACATCCAATTTTAGGATATGTACCTAACAAAATACCTACCATGATGCATGATAGGTTTTTGAATTTGTTAAATGTCCAGTCAGTGTGTGACTGAAACAAGTTCAAGGACAAGAGCAATGTGTAAAAAAAGTCTGTGTTTCCATTTTGGCCCTCTTCTTTCTCCTCTTCTAGCTCTGTTACATTTCCAAAGCTGCTGCACGCCTTCTCCTCTCTTTGCCCCCCTTCTAAGGGAGGCGTCTTTGTCGTCTCTCCCTTATGGAAGCTCCAGTGTCTCCATCTCTTTGCATTGCATTGCATCCGCTCACCTTCGAAGCCTCCTCGGGGCCTTTCGATTTCCACTGTTTGACTTCACAGTTCTTTCCAACTCTCCCTTCATCCCCTTTTCTCCCTATTAAAGCTCAATTTGTTGATTGTGTTGTTTAAAATAGCTGCTGCTATTTCCTTCCCACTAATTCCTTAATGCTTTGTAATTTCACTTCCATTATTACACTCTTCCCACAACGGCTCTCTGTAAGGTCACCAGTAAATTCCTTCTATATGAACTCACAGCCCCTTTCCCCAGCCTCTCCTGATTGGCTCTTCTGCCTCCTTTCACTTAACTTCAGTGACACCATCATTTCTTGCTTCGCAGACCTCTCAAAATACTCGTCTTGCGCCTCTTGTCCAGGCTGTTTATGCTCTCTTTCCCCATTAACAGCCACTCCTGTGGGTTCAACTGTGCTTTCTTCCATTTCTCTCTGACCCTTCTTGCACCAAGAAAGTGCCTCTGGGTTTCATTGCTAGTACACAGAGAATACTCAAACCTTGCTTTACATGAAGGTACTATCTATCAGATCAACGTGTCCCTTTTTAGAAATTCTACTAGTATATAAAATCCACCAAGGTAAAATATCTTTTATTAGAAAAATATAACTAGAAGGCTTTCAAGACCAGGAGGAAGGAAAGCTTTGGCTTTGCCCCCTCACAGCCAGGGCATGCACTCACCTGCAGAACTGGGTGCTGGTGACAGAGTGATCCAAGGCAGCTGTGCAAACGAGGTGGAAGTGGAAATGCTCAGATCTGCTTTTCCCTGTCTGGATAAGAAGTGCTGCATCAAGCAGATCTCAGTGTTGTTGAATATAGCACCCGCTGATAAGGACAGAAAAAAATAGCGATCAACAACAGCACATAGTGAACAGGCAGTCTTTCTTAAGGTTGGATCTTAACAGGTTTCAGCATTAATGATATGACCAAGTGCTAATGGATTTAAATTAAGTGATGTCTTCTTGGTCATGAGTCCTCAGCTTTCCCCTACAGTGACAAAATGTCTGTGATAAAGAACTTATAAGGAGTAAACATTTTCATTAGCTCACGGTGTTGGAGGTGTCAGTGCATGGCTTTTTGGCCCCATGGCTTTGGGACTCAGGGTGAGACAGTATATGAAAATGGGAGTCAGGGCAAGGGCCTGATATGTACTTCAAGGGCAGCCCCCCCCATGTTCTAATACCTTTCCACTATGACCCACCCTATAAAGGTTCCCCTATGCCCCAAGAGTGTCACAGATGGGGGACAAGACCGTTAACATGAGGGTCTTTAGAGAATTTAAGATACAAACTATCACAGTCAGTTTAAAAAAGAATTTAGTGTGGGCTTTTGAATATTAAATGTTTATATATGAATGGTTCTGCTTCAAGTCTAATTTGGCAAACTTAAAATGTAATATCTCACTTAATCCTGTCATAGGACATTGGGTTTCTGAGTTCACAGTGGGTCAGAATTCTCTGAGAATGCATCATTAGGAGAGAGAAACATGACATTCACTATGCTTATTTATAGATGTTTTCATACAGTAAGAATGAATACCAAATAAAGAGACAATAAAGGGAAAGAAAAAGGAAAGTATGCAAAAATATTAGAAGAATGGGTACAAGTTTGGTCCATATTACCAGGTAATCCTAGAAGCCCTGGTGTGACTATAAATGACGGGTGTTTCACAGTACAAATGTGCAGGCTTCTATGGGAAGAGCATGAATCACAGAACAGATGTATAGCTCATATAGAGATGTATGTTTATTGCCGGCTTCTGTAGGCTCTACTGCAAAGTAAAAATGAATACATAGTTCACATAGGAAGAGACTCAGAAGTGGTCTTAGTAGTCTCTGAGTGGCTCTAAAACCAAGAGGATGAGTAATTCCTCAGTGAAGTCATTTCCTCTGCCGGTGGCCTCCTGTGTGTCAGCGCTGGGCAGTTACATAAGAACAGAACCTTGGGCACAAGTTTATGTGGCTAACATAAACATAGACATCCTAGAACATTGTATGTGTGCTTGTGGTCTATGTGTGTAAATGAACTTAATTCTTTAGTGCACTTTTACAACATATTATTTATCTACTAACATGTTTCTGAAGGGAACATTCTAGATAGTTGCTGTTTTGAGATTTCTAGATGTAGCTGTATTTGGTTCTTCGGAATGTTAGGACCTATTTTAACTTGGGTGATAGTTGCTTACCATGCATGATCATTTGACTTTCTTTAAGTCTTCTGTTACGTGAAAAACATGAGGTTCTTTACTATGATACTTTCTTCTTTTGTCATTTTGCAGATTGGTATTCATTGTGAAGCATGATATAATATGGCAATGCTTCTCTGAACTACTTGCTGCTACTCATGAGGACTTCTGGAAGATCATGAATCATGATTTATAAATGTCCCCAGGATAGCCATGTGCTATATCCTTCCTGGTATGATTTGAGTATGTTACCAAAGGCCCTCGGTGTGTTAATGTTGGGAGGTGGGAAACATTTAAGAGTGAGCTCTAATGGAGGTACTGCCCTTTGGAGGGATTAATATAGCTATCACCCAGGAGACCCATGAGACCAGGTTGTTGAGTGAGATCAAAATACATTCTACATCTATATTATAATGTTAAAATGGAAACAAAAATAAAAATTAAAAAATAGCAGTGAATCTAACCTCTGAATTTCTGAGGCATCCTATATGATACTTCTCCCCCTCCCTTCCCTTCCTCATTCTTTCATTCCCATTATAAATGCCCTTGGACATGTCTCAAGAAGATTTCTTGTCCAGAGCTAAGGGGATAGGGCTAAATTAACACCCCCTCTCTTTCTTTTTAAATCAAGTACACAGCTTTAGGCATTTTGTTGTACCAATAGCAAATGGATTAAGATACCACACTGTAGTAAATTAAAGGTGATTAGATTTTCAGAAATCCCCACTTCTATCACACACACACACACACACATACACACACACATGAATATTGCCTTTGCTATTTTTATATTAGCAAAATAGCAAAGATCTAGAAGAACTAGACATTTTTGTTAAACGAAATACCGCTGTTAGATTTTAGAATTAAACATTATTTGGAGGTTATTAAGCCTTTCCTAGTTGTAATCGATGTTTTCCACACTAGCAGAGGTTACAGCAACGAACATCTTTGTTTTCATTATTTTCTGCTTGTACATGTGTGTGTTGACTATGTGGTATGTGCATATGTATGTACTCATGTGCGAGTCTGCAGAGGGAAGCTGGAGTGGAACTTCCCATAACTCTTCCATCCATTCCTATTTGAGCCAGTCTCTTACTGATACTGGAACTTCTTGTGAACACCAGTGGTTTTTAGATCGCTGCTCCACTATGGAACTGAGCTTATAGATATGGGTGGACACACCCAGATGTTTATGGGGGTCCTGGGGATGGGGCAGTCTCTCAGGCCTCTTCAGGCACTCAGGCTTGCACAGGAAGTGTTCTTAACCATTTAGCCATCTGTCCAGCTTGCAATGAATATCTTAAAAATTTTTTTTATCTATATCTGATTTTAAAGTATAGATGTGTTGTAGTTTTGGTCTGAATTAATCCTATCTCTCCTACTAATGTAGGATCTTGTGTAACCTGTGTACAAAACTGGCCAAATCAATGTATTACATGGCAAAACAAGTTGCTTCTACTGACGTTTTCATCTTTCAACTTTATATTAACCTCTCTTGTTGAACAAGGGCAGTTGTCATTGTGATGCAACCATCATAGTATAATTTTTGCCCTATAATGTAGCTCTGATTTTCATTTACCATCATATAAAAGTGAAGTTTGCTCTAATCGAAAGTTCAGTACTAGGTGTGCCTTGGCTATACTAGTTCTATTCACATGAATATTAAACAGGATTCCTAGTTTGATTCAGCATGGAGCTCTGCCAGGGCTTGGATATGAGGGAATTTACAAAGGAGGAAATGGTAATTCTCACTTAAGAAAATGTTCAACATCCTTAATCATCAGGGAAATGCAAATCAAAACAGCAACAAGATTCCAACCTTACTCCAGTTAGAATGTCAATCATTAAAAAATCTACCAACATTAGATGCTGGCGAAGATGTGGGGAAAAAGGAACCCTCCTCCACTGCTGGTGGGAGTGCAAAGTAGTACAACCACTATGGAAATCAGTGTGGAGGCTCCTGAAAAAGATGCAAATAGAGATACTAATGGACCCAGCTACCCTTCTACTGGGTATCTACCCTCAAGGCTCTCTCCAATACAGAGACAATTGCTCAACTATGTTTGCAGCTGTTCAATTCAAATATGAATTGAACTAAACAACCTCCACATAGTGATGACACATGGGATTGAACATTGGTGTGAAATATAAACTCCTTTGCCATGTGGCTAATTTATCTTGGAGTGATTGTTTGCCTTGACCCAGTCTATTGCAAATAGATGATATTTTATTTGTATGCATCCTGCAATTTATATGTATTTTCAATATTAATTTTATTAATCTCATATAATCACATTAAAAAGATAGTCCTTGGAAGGGCTCTGAAGAACATCTAATTGTTTTATACACTGGGATTGATTATCTTTTCTGGTACAGCAAATACCTGAGTATTTGAAAGTTTAAATATGACTGAAGTATTACACTTTAAAACATATACAATTAATCTGTTTTAAACAATGAGAAGTTGGGAGTTCAACGATGTTTGCTGTCATATTTTATATAAAATGCATATTTTTGGATAATACATGAGATATTAGTGGACTAACTTTGTATAGTATATCAGTTTTTTAAAAATGGTATTTATATATTTGCAAGCAAAGTGAGATGATAGTGAAAAGAGAGACAATAAGAATTGGTGTGCCAGGGCCTCTAGCCGCTACAAACTCCAGATGTATGTGCCACTTTTGTGTCAGAGTTAACATGGGTATTGGGAAATATAACCTGGGTCATTAGGCTTTGCAGGCAAGCACTGTAACCACTGAGCAATCTCTCCTGCCCAGTTTTTTTAAATCAATGTACAAATATGGTGGAAAGCAACACTGACTTATTGTCTGATAGTTCTATAGTCAAAAGTCTGGAGTGACTCCACTTTTTCTTAATATAAGCATGGTATGATTGGCTGAGCTCCCACAGGGAGGTTCTGGAAGACTGTTTCACAGCTTACCCAGGTTATTGGTTGAATTGACTTCTTTTTATTTGCAGAACTGAGGTTCTCCTTTGTTGTTCAATGTCAGCTATGGGCTAGGCTGCCTGAATTCCCTCTCAGCTTTGCTATGAGCCCCTGACTCCCTTCCAGGAAAGGTGGATCAGATCCTCTGCACAGTTGGGATCTCTCTGCTGCCCTTTCTCTCTACCCAAAGTACCTTTTCTTCTCTAGTCAGAGAAAGTAAGAGCTTTGAAGAGCTCACACAATTAAGTTCCTAATCTTAACTACTTATGCAAAATTCTTTTGTGCCATGTAAAGTAATATTCCCAGGCATGTGGGACATAGACCATTGGGAGACCATTTTTTGATCTAAGACAGAAACATTTCCAGACACTTAGAGGAAAGCTGAGAGTCACTGATTTTTAAATCTCAAAGATGAGGGAAGTTGGGTGGTTGAAGAAGCAAAATAACATACTGAAGTTTAATACAGCAATTAGTGACACTTCTGCAATTAGACTTTGAGGTTCTGAATTCCAATACAATGCTCTTTTCTAAGTATGCCATTATTTAATTTCACAAAATATTTATAGATTGTGAAGCAATTGCATTTAGGTTTTATTCATACAAGGCTAGGGAAAATAGAGATATCAAAAAAGGTCAGTAAAATAACTGTAATTTCTAAATATTCAAATTAAATTATTTGTAGACAATAGTTGCTATGATATTTAAGTACCTTTTCCTCTTATTCCTCTAGATTTTTTGATGTTTTTCAGAGTCAGTCTGAACCTGAGAACTTACAAAAGTGAGCCACACTCTGAAAAGGAAAGCTTCCATTGGTTTTACCCAAAGAGAAATGTCCAAATAGAAAGCCCCTCTGATATTTGGTAAGTTCAATTTAATATTTATCACAACTGTGCTTACATAAAAAATACGTGCAGTGGTTATTTATACTCTTATAAATGCTGTTATACAAGTGTGGCATGCAATCTCACACACCTAGAAATCTGTAAAACTTTATATCAGTGCATCAAATTAACCCTGCATCACTGTACTCAAGTGGAGCATGTCTTGAATTTTTTCAGTAATTCTTCAGGTCATTGAAGGAAACCAACTAACAACAAGAGCTCTTTGGGAGTCGCAGTGATGTTGAATTCCTGAAGGAATTGAATTTACTTCAGAGGGGCTTTCACAAAATGCAGACAAGCTGGGTCTTCTGCATTTTCCTGTTTCTCTCTTCCCTGGGCATTCATCTCTTTATCCTTGGCACTTTTTAAACAATCCCTGCTTTCCATCACCAACTTTTAAATGAAATCTCCAATGAGATTGACTGGCAAGAGAAACGTAGAGAAAATGTAAGATTAAACATTCCTATAGACGAGTTTGTGGTCACCACGTATTCTGGCTGCTTTCCCGTCTTCCTTTCATTTAGATGTTGTCATGTGGATGCATTTCTCCAACCAGTGAGAATGAGATGTATGACTTCTGGGTCAAGGCAGTTAAATTCTCTCTTTTCCTCCAACATGGAGGTCCCAATGTCTACGAGATGAAGAAGCTCTAAGATGAAAGAGGGCTTCTCAACCGATCTTGGATTTTAAGTGAACACAATCAGATTCAAATTCCCAACCTCCCTTTATATAAAATCACTGAGATGTAGATTAGCATTTTGAATGCCTCTGGTCCATCCAGAATTTGTAGCAGAAATAAATGTAGCTACCACAAAATCTAGAATGTGTTCTTTTGACAAACAGAAGAGAGAGAGAGTGAGAGAGAAAGAAAAAGCATGTGAGAGGCTATAAAAATTGGCCATCCTTGAGCTATAAAACCATTTAATAAAACTGTTGTCTTCAGTGACTTGGGAAACAAAGCATGTGTGCACCGAGCTGGCATCTGAAAGGGATTGGAGCAGTGAGTATCAGCAGTGCTTCTAAATTACCGTTGACTCTGAGGGAATAAGTGGCTATCAGAATCAGATTCCTTCAGGAAACAATAACCTGGTTTGTGCTAAGAACAGAAGAAAACATTTTTCAGAAATGTGGGGCTTTGCAGAGTTAGAAAAGTCTACTACTTCTAGAACCCAGCCAACATGTCCATCAACTGATGATTGGAGAAGGAAAATATGGTTTATACACACAATGGAATTCTGTTCAGCTATATATGAAATTGGTGGGGAAATTGTTGGACCTAGAAAATATTATATTAAGTGAGGTAACCCAGGCTCAGAAAAATCAATACTGCATGTTCTCTCTCCTAGGTGGAACCTAGCTGCTAATTGCTGTGTGTGTATTGATGTGGGAGGAAGTGTGGGTAGAAGCCAGAAAACAAGAGAAGCATGCATGAGAAAAAAAAATAAGTGAGGGTAATAGAACACACCGATGGCAGTTTGATTCAAGTGTCCTCCATGAATTTACAAGTTTTGAATAATAGGCCCCCAGTGGGTGGCAATTTGGGAATTGGAGCCTCCTGGAGGCAGTTGATTGTTGGGGACAGGCTTATGTGTGTTATAAGCAGCTTCCCCTTGCCAGTGTTTGACATTCTCTCCTGCTGCTGTTGTCCACCCAGTGTTGGCCTGAAAGTGATGTGCAGTCTCTGCTCAGTCCATCCTTTCCCCTGACATCCTGAAGCTTCTCCTCAAACCTATAAGCCAAAATAAACCCTCTCTTCCCACACGTTGCTTTTGGTTGGGTGCTTTGTGCCAAGCAATGAAAAAATTAACTACAACCTGGTATATGAAAGTGGGAGGGAAATACTGGAGATGAGGGTCCAGGGGAAACAGGAGGACTGGGGAGATGGGTGGAGGGAATTAACTAAAACTTAGTGGATAAACTTAGCATATAAAGTGTGACTTTATATGCTAGTTCAAAAACAATGAATAGGGGCTGTAGAAATGGCTCAGCAGTTAAAAGCACTTTCTTTCAAAGCCTGACAGCCTGAGTTTGATTTCCCAGTACCCACATAAAGCCACATGCACAAAATGAACACTCATCTGGAGTTTGTTTGAGGGCAGGAGGCCCTGGAATGCCTATATTCTCTCTCTCTCTTTTGTCTTTTTCTCAAATAAATAAAAAATATTTAAAAATAAAACAGGAATAAAACAAGCTGTGACACAAGTGAATAAAAAAGATACGGTGTTAAGAAATGGCCAGTAACAGGCCATTAGATGAAATGACTATGGACAAAAATCAAATAATCGGGGCTGGGGAAATGGCTCAGCAGTTAAGGTGCCTGTCTGCAAAACCTAACAACCTGAGTCTGATTCTCCGGAACCCATGTAAAGTCAGATTCACAAAAGGGGTGCGTGCATTTGGAGTTTGTTTGCAGTGGCTGGAGGTACTGGCATGCCCATTCTCTGTCTGTCTCTCTCTCTCTCTCTGCTTGAAAATAAATAAAAAAAATTTTT
>PVHP010031640.1:0-20864 GCA_004024765.1 Zapus hudsonius | reverse complement strand
TTATTATTATCCATAATGAGTTACAACATTTAGTGGGCAAACAATGAGTTGTTATCCCCAATTCCCCACTGCCCTCCCCTCCCCCCTCAACTGGATAACCTCCTCCATGGGTCGTCTGGATCAGTCCTTGTGACAGGGGACCATGGATAGACTAGTAATCAGCCAGGTTCTCCTGTCCGTACCTCCCCTTGAAAATGAATAAATAAAATATTTTTAAAAAAACTCTGGCTGTTAGGCTTTGCAGGCAAGTACCTTAACTGCTGAGCCATCTCTCCAGCCTGTGCTTTAGAAATTTTGATTTCCACTCTGCCCTGCCTTGGGGGACAAATGGTAAAGTGAGGTGCAGAGAGCTATCCGTAGCCAGTCAGTACTTGAACCAGCATCTGTGTTATCTCATTGGGTGCTTTTTGTTGGAAACTCCAAAGTAAGAGTGAGTGGGGAGCAGGTAGCCGAAGCCATCTGTCAGGCAGGGAGGATGATAAGGTGAAGGTGAGGTATTGTCCTGCTCCCTAGCAAGCCTACTATTTTTTTTAACAACAAGGCTAGTTAAAAGATGAGTAAATATGCTTTTATTCACTTTCTGGGCTTGGGAAATATCGATCAAATCAAATAAGACTGTTGTAGTCAACTTTCTCATTGCTGCACAAAAAAAGAACCTGACCAAAGTAGCTTGTGGAGGAATGGGTTTATCTTGGCTTACAGACTCCAGGGGAAGCTCCATGATGGCAGGGAAAATGATGGCATAAGCAGAGGGTGGACATCACCTCCACCACAGCACTGCAAACAGCAGCAGGAAGGTATGCTAAACACTGGCAAGGGGAAGCAGGCTCTAACCCACATAAGCCCACCCCAACAACACACCTCCAACAAGGTTTCAATTCCAAAACTGCCATCAGTTGGGGATCAAGCATTCAGAACACATTAAATTTATGAGGGACTCCTGAATCTAACCACTACAAAGACACATATGTTTTGAGCACAGAGGAGCCGGAGGGACGGATGCTTGTGATGGAGGATGGCCTGTTTTGATGTCTCAATCCTGATGTGTTTCTCAAGAGCTGTTGACATTAACGGAGAAGAGAACTGGATTTCAGGTTGCTCAGAAAAATCAAATTTCCAAGTCCTATTTGAGCTCAGATCAGCTGAAAAGAACTAGAAATGCGGCTCATAACTGAATCTCTTGGGAGTTCTGTTTCCTTATCAATAAGATGAGGATGAGACACGTAGCCATGTGGACAAACATGAAATGATTGATTGCTGAGCCAGGGATCATGCTTGAAGAGATGAACAACACATATCATTTTTCTTCTCGGTTCAAGCGCTCTGCTTGGAGACTCGCAGCACAGCCTGCCAGGACCACCAGTGTGCCGAGACCCAGAGCAAAGGACTTGTCACTGGCTGCTGATTGAGAAGAGCCGGGTTTACATTGGTCTCAGTGTTGTGGCTGTGCACATATAGCTCAGAGGAAAACAAGTGTTAGGGCCTGGGAGATGGCCCAACAGTTAAAGGTGCTTGCTTGTAAAGCCTGCTGGTTGGGGTTCCATTCCCCAGCATACATGTACAGCATAGTAGAGACTCTGATTCACACACATACACATACACACACACACACACACACACACACATGTGCAAACAAATAAATAAAAAAATAAAGAGGCCAACCATGGTGGTGCACACCTTTAATCCCAGCACTTGAGAGGCAGAAGTAGGAGGATGGCCATGATTTCGAGGCCAGCCTGGAACTACAGAGTGAGTTCCAGGTCAGCCTGGGCTAGAGTGAGAATCTACCTTGAAAAAAAGCCAATAAATAAGGAAATAAGGAAAATAAAACAAGTGTTTAGGGCTGGAGAAATGGCTTAACAGTTAAGGCACTAGCCTGCAAAGTCTAAAGACCCAAGTTGGATTCCCCAGTACCCACATGAAGCCAGATGCATGAGGTGGTGAATGCATCTGGAGTCTGTTTGCAGTGCCTGGAGGCCCTGGTATGCCCACTCTTTCTGTCTGTCTCTCTTCTATCTCTCTCTGCTTGCAAATAAATAAAAAAATATTTTAAAAGCAAACAAAACACACACAAGTGTTTAGCAAGTATAATTCAATTCCCAACACCAGGTTGGATAGATAGAAAGATATATCAATGGAAGGAAGGAAGGATGGATAGTTAGGGTGAGTTACATAGTCATTTTGTACCCTAAAGACTTATCACATATTCATTTATCTTCTAGTAAAAGCACATAGTTTTCCCAGATGTAGTCAGAAATGTGAGGAGGAAAATTGGGGCATTATTATCCCTGAAAAAGGTGCTTAAGTCTGATTTGGATTTTTCCATTTTTTTCTTTATGTTATTTATTTGCACAGAGAGGGAAAGAGAGAGAGAGAATGGGCACACCAGGGCCTCTAGCCACTGCAAATGAACTCCAGATGCATCCACCACTTTATACATCTGACTTTACCTGGGTACTGGGGAACAGAACCCCGTGTCATTAGGCTTTGTAGGCAAGTGCCTTAACCATTGAGCAATTTCTCCGACTTGATTCAGATTAAAAAAAAAAATTGGGGGGGGGGCTGAGATAGGGTCTCACTCTAGCCCAGGCTGACCTGGAATTCACTATGGCATCTCAGAGTGGCCTCAAACTTGTGGCAATCCTTCTACCTCTGCCTCCGCAGTGCTGGGATTAAAGGGGTGTGTCACCATGCCTGGCAGATATATTTTTATTTACTTATTTGAGGGATAGAGAGAAGGGTGTGTATGAATATGGGCACACCAGCACATCTTGCCACTGCAAATGAACTTCAGATGTATATATCACCTTATGCATCTGGCTTTTTGAGGGACTGGGGAATCAAACCTGGATAGGCAGGCTTTGCAAGCAAGCACCTTAACCACTGAGCAATCTCCCCAGCCCTGATTCAGTTATGGGTTTTGTTTTATTTTATATTGTTTTTTAGAGGTAGGCAGGGTCTCTCTCTAAGACTGACCTAGAATTCACTATGTAGTCTCAGGCTGGCCTCAAACTAACAATGGCCTTTCTACCTTTGCCTCCCAAATGCTGGGATTAAAGGCGGGAGCCACCATGCCTGGCACAATTCAGTTTTCATTTGCCCCAAGCTTTACTGATATTCTAAGGCCCAATTTCCTTGGCACTCACCTGTTGTTTATTTGTAAGGAGAAAACAAAAACAGAGTTTTACATTCTCGTCAAAGTGAGCCGTGACTTAGTGGTAGCTAAATATCCCTGGCTCAGTAATAATTTACCTTTGCACCCAACCCTCAAAGACAGCAGCTATCTGGCTCTGCCCTATGCCAGGCCACCCAAGGGCACCAAGCACAGGCATGTTACTCTGTTTCCACCAAGTCACGAGGACTTCACCCAGTCACTTTCATAGACTTCTCAAGTTCAAGATCATATTCCCCACACTCACCCCTGGGATTTTCTACATTGTCTTTTTGGCTCCTCTCTGCTCCGAAAGTGAAATCTATCCAGAAAATCTAGTGGGGTGGAGCTGCTGACTCGGGCAGGAAGAATAGGTGAAAGCTTGGCAGTCTTTGTATCTTCTTTAAATTACCCAGTTTCACCTCAATAACAGCCTCATCCATCACCACCATCTTTCAGGTGATTTTCTATGCTGGGACCTGGGAGGCACTTCACAATCTTTCTTACAGTCTCTTTACTAAGTCAGATGCTGTCAGCATGTCATTTCAGCATTGATGAAATGTACTGGGAGATGACTCAGAGGTTAAGAGCCCATGAATGAGGGCCTGAGAGGGAGGGTCTGAGACCACCTCAGTTTGATTGCCCAAAACCCATGTGGAAAGCTGGATGTGGCCACATACAACAGTAACCCCAGCTCGATGGGGGCAAAGGCCGTGGAATTGATGGGGTTTGCTGACATATAGCAGTTCTAGCCGGGCGGGTGTGGTAGCAGGGCATGGTGGGTGTGTGCACTTTTAATCCCAGCACTGGGGAGGCAGAGGTAGGAGGATTGTTATGAGTTTGAGGCCATCCTGGGACTACAGAGTGAGTGTCAGGTCAGCCTGGGCTATATGAGATCCTCCCTTGAAAACAAACAAACAGAAAACAAAAATGATGGCAGCTCTGGTCCAAGTGAGGAACTGGGTCTCAAGGAAGCAAATGAATGAGTGAAAAGCAGACACTGGAAATTCTTCTCTGGGATCCACACGTTCACACAGGGTAAGTGTATATACACATGCATACACCACACACACACACACACACACACACACACACACACACACGCATGCACACATGCACAGGCACATGCACACAGAATTAAGAGGCTGCCAGTCATGAAGACGTACAGACCTTTAATGTCAGCACTCAGGAGGCTGAGACAGCAGGATCACCATGAGTTAGAGGCCAGTCTAGTTTCAGAGTGAGCTCCAGGTCAGCCTGGGCTAGAGTGAGCCCTGCCTCAGAAAAGAAAATCCCCCCAAAAGGTGGGGGCAGAAAAGCCAGATGTGGTTGTGCATGCTGTCGTCCCAGCATTTGGAAGAAGCAGGAGGATTATCCTTGCCTACTCGGTGCATTCTGGGCCAGCCTTGGCTACTTGAGACCCCATCTCAAAAATCCAAAACAAACCAAAAAACTCACCAACAAACAACAACAGAAAGAGTGTGGAAGAACTGAAATCAGATGCTAGCTTCAGGTGGCACACTTCCTCCTTTGACTAGAGGTATAATTATCACCACTCCATGAATGGTAAACCACATATTCTCTCTCTCTCTCTCTCTCTCTCTCTCTCTCTCTCTCTCTCTCTCTCTCTCTCTCTCTTTTCCACCCTCTCTGCTCATAAATAAATTTTTTTTTAAAAAAATTCACTCTGGGGCTGAGGAGATGGCTCAGTGGTTAAAGGCACTTGCTTATAAAGCTGGTTGATCTGGGTTCTATTCCCTAGTACCTACTTAAAGCCAAATGTACAAAGAGGAACCTGTGTCTAGAATTTGTTCCCAGTGGCAAGAGACCCTGGTGTGCTCTTTCTCTCTCTTTCTCATTCTGTCTCTCTGATTGCAAATAAATAGGAGATGTTTTTAAATTTAAGAAAAACTCACTCTGCCGCCTAGGCTGGCCTGGAACTCACAGGGAACATACTACCTCAACTTCCTGAGTGCTGGGATTGAAGGCTGTCAGACCTCTCCCAGCTTTGTGCTCTTGTTTATTTAGTTATTTATTTGAAGTAGTGTCTCGCTCTAGCCCCGCATGACCTAGAATTCACTATGTAGTTTCAGGCTGGTCTCAAACTCACTGCAACCCTCCTGCCTCTGCCTCCTGAGTGCTGGGATTAAAGGTTTGTGCCACCACACCTGGCTTGCTCTCCTTTAAGAAAAAGATTTGAAAGACTCTGGCAGAAGCAGGATGCTGTGATGTCAGCAACAGCCGGGCTGAGGTGGCAGGGGCTTCTGGACCCTTAGCTCGCCTGCTTTAACCCTCAGCACACTTAACTGTCTGGAACATGCTTGTCTGTGGTACAGAAATGAGAGGACCCACAAGCCCCCAACCTCAAGGTTGTTGTGAGGGAACTGCAGGTATGACCTGGGGCTTGTCGGGCAGGGGACAGACCTTCAGTCTGATGTGTCCTCAGGTCATGATGCTAGTGGGGTTCTCATCTTCCTCTGAAAATGGGGCTAAGGGTGCTTAGTTCACAAAGTGTCAGGGAGCTCTGAATAAATAAGCACCTAGCTAAAAGGTGCTAACTGGTGGGGGGAGGGGACAGGTAAGTTTCCATCCTCTGGGAGGCACTGTTGCCTCACGCTTTCACGCACCAGCTTTGGAATGGTAGGGTGGCAAGGTCTCACCCCCTCCCTCCAGGTGGGCTACTGCGAATCACACCAGGCACTCAGTGTACCTCACCAAATCCCTCAACTCTAAAGGAGAAGGTGACAGTCTCTCTGAGAGAGAGTCCTGGAGTCTGATGGATGTAAATCGCTGACCATCCGTGTCTACCACTTGTGGAGCGCTCAATAAAAAGGGGTTGTGATTATCTGCTTGGCTTGCTCCCCTGGGCGTCAAGGTGTAAGTTTGATGATGGGGGAGCGGGGTGGGGTCGAGGGCACCTGGTCGCCCGCGATGACCTGGGCCAATGGAGCTGGCTGGGCCGGTGTCAGCGCGCATTTATTGATGGCAGATATTTGGAGAGTAATTGAGCGAGGCGGCGGGCCGGGGGCGAGAATGGGCCTCCATGAGCAATTAAATGTGATTAAGCTGAGACCTTGAGGATCCAGCTGGGTGATTGATAACCCGCCTGCATTCCTGCCGGGCCCGCGACATCAAACGGGCGGCTGGCGGCAGGCGGGGCGGAAGGGGCCGCGCGCCAGGACCGTGTCCTTCTAGCTCCGGACGCCTGTCGCTTCTAGAAGGGAAAACTGGGTGATGTCCCCCTTCCCTGGCCAAAGATTTGTGTCCAAGCCGGCTGGCCAGGTGCAGCCAGGGAAGGAGGAACGTGATGAAGAGCCGTCGGTGCCAAGAACTGCTCAGGGCGCCCCGCTTAGACCCGACCCTCTGGGGAATAGTTGGAGACACACCCCCCCAAGAAAAAATAGAAAGGAAAAGATGTACATCAAAATAGAAGAACGTGTCACTAAATATGGGAAAATAGAAGAAAGACTAGTTGGAAAGAAGGGATTCAGTGGAAGGGGGATTTGGGAAGGGGAAGAGAGAGTGGTGAGAGGGGATTGTATTATGGTCTATTGTTTATATTTATGAGAGTTATGGATAAAAAGGGTTTTTAATTGGAAAAGGAAAGGGGGAAAATAGAAAATGGAGATCACATTGGAAAGTAGAACAAGAGAGCAGCAAGTGAAGGGAAATGAGGGCGGAAGAAAGCACCCAAGAATGGGAGCATAATCGTAGATGGCAGAAAAAAATTAACAAGCTGCGACCAGCATGAAAAATAAGATAAACGAAGGGGGTAGGAATAACAAGAGGGGGAGGGGAAGAGGAAGGAAAGAGAAATAGAGACCAATGAATGAGGAAGGAGGAAGAAGTATGAGGGTCAGGATGACAGCGACAGGTTTGGGTCCTCCTGCCTGTACCTCTACCCATACCTCAATTCCTGCCTCAGTCCAGCAAATTCTGTGCCCAGTGTCCAATGCTGCCGAGGTGCCTGGAAGACCTGGCATTTGTCCTGGGGAGCCTGACTTGGCCCAACCCAAGGATCAAGCCAGTTCCTCACCCTTACAGGATGGTTGAGGGGTGACCCCACTCCTAAGCCTGAAATGAGTAGTGGTCTCCAGGAACTCCCAAGCCTGGCCCTGGCCCCCTAAATCATAAATCACAAGCAAGGTGCCGGGATTCCCCTGGCTGTTGCTTGGGGACCTCAGAGTCTTCAGAGCCAAGAAACAGATTCCACAGACAGGATGAAAACAGCATGAAAGAAATCAGAGAACATGGTCTGCAGGAGTTGGACCTCTCAAGCCCTCCTCCACCCCCATAGACTTCAATATTAAAAAAAAAAAACACCCTAGGAGCTTCAGACACTGTATTAATTAGTGCAACCACCCATGAAAAGTCGGGTTTGGAGTGGCATTCTTTGCCCTGTGTGAAAACCCGAGTCTAATAAACAATTGTTAAGCTGGCCTGTTGCCGCTGGTAAATTACATAGCATTAAAAAATAATGCTTTTCATATTAGACACTAATTAAAGGTTGGGACAGCTTTAAAACAAGAGAGAGAGGGGGAAATCAAAGAAAATATAAAACTGTTCTTCAAGAGTTATGGGAGGTTAATAAAGTATGTCTGTTAGACTCAGTCTGCTTTGCCCCTAGCTACAGCCTCGCTGGAGCCACCACAATTGGGTCTCAATAAGATAATGATATTCCTTTCTCTACTATTAAAAGCCTCCCAGTGCAAACTTAAAATGATTTATTTAATTTAGGAAATTATGAGGTGTAACTTCAAAGCCCGAGCCGTTAGTAATGGAAAATACCAGGTTGTTTAAAATTATAATAATAATTGTTTGGAGGACTCCGGGACATCAAAGTGTTTTCATCAACAAATGCAGAGAAGTCTGAGAGAGTCGGAGAGGTGGATGGAGTTTGGATTTGATTACGAGGAACCTTATCAGAGCGGTGCTCAGGATTCCACAGCCCAGGACTCCCGCTCTGTTTTGAAGCGGGCTATTTCGGAAAGTAATTTGACGATTTTTTTTTTATTTTGCTCTAGAAGGAGAGGATGAGGAGGTGGCTCGGGTGAGAGGCGGGTAGACTTGAGTTGACAGACACGTTTCCTCCTATTTGTACTACTTTATTTCATTTATAAGAGGCCCATGGTGTCACCTGTTGGGGATCTCTTGCTGTTTCTATGGGAAGGCAGAATGGACATCACCAACCCGGCCCTAAGATTTTGGAGAGGGAGGGAAGGAGAGAGGGAGGGAGAGAAGGGGGAGGAGAGTTCTTTTATAAATGAGGTTTATGCTTATTTCCAGCCTGGCAGTGGGGAGGGAATGGGGGTGAGGCAACGGCTTCTCCAACCCGTGGCAAATGAGAGGCTTTTATAGCGAAGAATGGCCGTGGGAGTTTTCATTCGGTCAGACAAGGTTGTGCTCAAAAGCAGGCATCCTCTTTTCAGTCGGGTCAGGCAGACGTTTCGCCAGCGTCCCGCTCGCTCGCCCGCTCTCAGCCAGGCCTGCGCTGCCCACCTCCCACGACCCTGCCCCCGCCTGGCCTCCCCGTGGCAGGACTGCGAGGGGGAGGGGGCAGCTGGGTCCCAGGCCGCTCTGCCCAAAGCCCCGCGCAGCACTGAACGATGACACCCCCTCCCCCAAGGCCATCTGCTTTCTGAAAAGGCCTGCCATGCCCGCTCTGATGCCCATCTCCTCTGCTCACCCCTGGATCTGAATTCCCCTGCCTCCAGCTCCGTGACCCCCGGGGAGCTCTACCTATCTCTGGGCTTCCGTGACCCCAGCTGCTAATAACCTCTCGAAAGGCTTTGCAAGCGACTACATTTGAGGGGGAACAGATGCCTCTTTCCTCCCTAAGTAGGAGCTCCTTGAGTCCATAAATGCGATCTCTCCCCTCTTTTGGAAAAAATGAGGTGTCTCTCTGTCCAGTTTCGGTGGGAAGCATGTCAAGTCCTGAAGAACAGGTAGATTTGTGTGCCAGGCTTCTAGCAGTCGATGAAAGGCTGTCCCAAACTCACACACTTTCCGATGCACCTCTGCGCGCTGTCAGACCAGAGATGACCCAGCCACCGCAGCGGGTCGATCATTCTGGCTTCTCAAGCGCCCTGTGTGCGGCACCAAGCGTGTCCCAGGACAAGTCCTTGGTGATAGCAGGACCCAAACTTGAGTAGGAGGGTGAAAGGTAGCAAGGCCCAGCCCGGAGGACCCCGGCGGCCTGTTCCTGAAAACCCTTCCACCCAGTCTCTTTCCCCTCTCCAAGCCTGGATGATGGAGGTGGTGCCCAGAAGGGCTGAGTACATCGACCCCACCATCCCCACAGGAGGTAGACGTGGTTTTGGGATCACGTACCTTAGCTCCCCTGGGCAAGATGAGGTCTACCCTGGAGCCCGCGTCTCCGGATCCTCCTCCCCATAAGGCTAGCATCGCCCGGGGCGATGGGTCCACCGGCGCCGGGAAGGAAGCTCGGTGGACCGGCTAATTAGTGACCCAACTTGGCTGCTGAGGAAACCGGGAAGGACTTTAGCCTTTGGAAAACGCATCCCTAAGTGAGTATGGCCAATTCCTCAGACAAGGCCCAGTGGAAGGGCGAAGCGCACTTTTGCGAGCGTCCCAGACCCTCCCGTGACTCCGAAGCTGCGACCCAGCTGGGAAGACTTGAGCTTCCAACTTCCAGTCCAGGACTGGGATATTTTTGCAATTCGCTCCTCCCTGGAGCTGAGATGCTCTGGAGACCAGGGCCCCATCTCTAGATGTCCCTGCTTCACACAAAAGGAATTTCACAGACGCCCATCTCCAAAGTGGATGGGACACCCTGGTACCCAGCCGGGAAGGGGCGAAAGCTTGTCTCCCCACCGCCTTGCTCCAAGTCCTAGCTTCCCTCCTGTGTCCCCAAGGTGGAGGGACATTTCTCGTACGTGTGTGTGTGTGTGTGTACAACAACAAAAACCTGTTTAAGATCTCAGCCTCTCTTATCCTTACCCTTGAAATTTTATGAAAATGCTTTAAAAACCCAAGCCTGACCCAGGAGGGCATCGAGTTCCCTTCAGCGGTACAGACTGGTTAGCAAGGGACTTGAATGAAACATCTTCCTCCTGGAAATCCAAGAGAGCTGCTTTGGGGGTCCATCTTCTGGGAGGAGGTAATAGATTTCAGAACTCCTACAGCGGGCACCCCATTCTCTTCCCCTTGCTCCCAGACAAGGGAAGCTGAAATCCCTTTTCTAGCTGGAAGTTGTTTTGATAGTTGCTAGATTTCAAGTTCAAGATTTTCTCTTGATCATTACAGACTACTCACTCCTCCGGCTCACTTCAGTTTTTTAAAGCTCATCTTTCATTACAGTTTGACAAACTTCTAGTAGCCATTCAGACCGTTTCCAGGAGCTGCACACTCCAAAGTACCTCAGGATTTTCAGCTGAACCCCCACCCTCCAAATCTGGCCCCAATTCTTGATTGATTCACAGTAAACTACAAGTAAAAGCACAAGCTTCCCTTCCTTCCTCATCTGGATGGCGTTTTTCTTGTCTTTCCATTTTTTTTTCTTCTGAGTTTAACACAGCTAAAAATAGAGCAAGCCTTTTCAAATAATTGAATTGGGACAAACTTGGCTGCAATAAAGTAAACGTTTAATTTAATCCAGAATAAGAGATAAGAAATAACTCTTCAATAAAACATATAAAATTGTACAAGGTACCCTTTCAAAGGGACAGAAATAGAATGGAGGAAGAGAAGAGAGAGATAAGAATATAACATACTAGGGAGGTAAATGGGCTGTTTGACAACACCATTTTTAGAAGTCGAAATATGGCTTAACATTCTGTCCCTGGCATGTTAAAGAGTATATAAATTTTCCTAGAAAGTTTAACACATACCATAATACATAAAGAAAAAGCACGACTTTCCTTCCTGATTCTATCAATTGTCGAAGAATATTTAAAATAGATAATGGTTACGAGATACTCATTTTTAAAACAGAAAATTACTGTACCTCTCCCCATTACCTTTGTAATGTGTGACGACTGATGTACCTAGCATTTCATAGAAATCAATCCTTCCCTTTTACTCTCCAGTGACCTGAAATGTGACAGAAATCGGGAAGTTTTTCCTATTTTCTCCTCTCCCTGAAGTTTTCTCAGGGTTATCCTTATCTTCTCCTTATTGATCTTTCAAAAATAAAACCTTACCATGGAGGGAGGAAAAAATAGGACCAAATGTAGTATCTAAAGAGATTTTTTTCTTATGCATATAAAATGCAAACATGTCATACATCTCCTTCACTTGGAAGAATTTCTTCATCTCTACTTACTTCCTGTGTGCACCCTTTCCAGTATGTTTTCCATAGGCAAAAGCCACCATGCTATCAAAACAAGCACATTCCAGCACACTTTGCAAATAACGTGTCTCTCCCTTTAAGAAACTAGAACAGACTTATGCAGTTATCTTAAGAAAGTGATATCTAGGAAATGTATAAATGTCTATAAATTTTTGCCTTTCAAAATAATTTTAATTTTTACATCTGGCATATAAAAATGTCTTATATTTTATTATATATATTTATACATAAAAATTATCAGAGCCGATCTTTGTGAGCGAATACGAGGGGGGCCAACAAAACAGGGCTTGGTGCCTCTCACCTAAAGTACAAATTCATCATATGGATTCAATGGCCCTCGGGGCCCCACTGCGTGCATTAGGGCAGCGCAGGCGTGGTTTGCAGGGAGAAGGACTGGTTGGCACCACCTTCTCGGACAGGGAGGCAAGCATCCTCTGTGGAGTCTGTCCATCGGGCCTTCCTTAGGAGAGATGGTACATGCCGTATCCTACTGGCGTCGCATAGAGTCCAACAGGCGGGATTGGGAGCACAGGTCTATGGAAAGGGTAGGATGCCCCGTAAATGGAAGCCGCTTGCAGGGGTGAGTTGATGGGGAAAGGAAGACTGAAGCCCGAGGGCAGCATGGGTTTGGCAGCCATTTTCAGCTTTTCCAGTTCGGCCTCCTGCAGTCTTTTCGCCTTGGCCCTTCGGTTCTGGAACCAGATTTTGACCTGGGTCTCTGTGAGGTTCAGAGAGCTGGAGAATTCTGCTCGCTCTGCAATGGACAGGTACTGTTTCTGGCGGAACTTGCGCTCCAGGGCGAGGAGCTGGGATGTGGTGAAAGGTGTGCGTGGCTTCCGATTGGTCTTGTGTTTCCTCAGGGTGCAGGTGGTGGGGCTCATGTGTCCTGGGGGACAGAGAGGGGAACCCATTAGCAAAGAAGGCATTCTAGCCGCCAGGGAAATCTGAGCAGGACAGGCCCCACTCAGTACACCTTTGTCAAACTCATGTGTCCTTTTTTTTGGGGGGGCGGGAAGGAGCAAATAAGTGGCTTTATTTATTTGTTTTTTAAATATGAGTATTGACTATGATCGTGGAACTTTCTGTATTGGAAAACGCAGCACTGGAGAAAACTGAAGTAAAACACATAGAATAAAGTTCTTCATAAATCAAAGAAGAATGTTTTGCAAAACGAAACTTCTTTCAAGTTTAATTTTCCTTATTTTTAAAATGAGGGGCTTAGCCTGGTGTGGTGGTGCTTGCCTTTAATCCCAGCATTTGAGAGGCAGAGGTAGGAGGATCACTGAGTTCGAGGCCAGCCTGGACTACAACATAAGTTTCAGGTCAATCTGGTCTAGAGTGAGACCTTGCCTTGAAAATAAAATAAAATAAAATAAAATAAAACTAGGGACTTTGATACCTGCTCTGACTGCTAAGTGCCATGAAGAAAGAAAATGGAAAGATACTAGGTTTAGCTGTTTCTCTTGCCCCCTCTCTTAATCTGGGAAAATTGGATTGCACCGTATATTTATGAAGGATAACTGTGCAGATAAGGTCTGCGGTAGATCCGTGCCATAAACAAGCACACAGCCGTCATTCCATCCACCCTGTAGGTTATACAATCTGGACATCATTTCACAGATCTGGACGTGGAAACAAGTTTCTTGGCTGGGGGCTGTGGTCATATAAACTTTACTAAGATGGAGGAAAAAAATTAGCTCGCTCATAAACATACATGTCAAGAGGAACCGAGGGGACACGATGACATCTTCGTCATCTCCTGCAGCCATTCCATGGTGTAGGGCAAATGTGTGAATGATTAGTTTGTTGTTGCCAGAATTCAGCAGTGGGGAATAACAAGCAAAATGAAGGTATGGAAACAGCGTCTGCATTTAAAATGGATTGAGTTCTAGGAAGTCAGAAGGCTGGGGCCTCATCATGATGATCCAAACGACAACTAACTAGGGGTTTGTTTTCCTCAAGGGGAGGGGGGAGGGGCGGAGAGTGACAGGAATAGAACACTAAACAATTAATTTTCTGCATTTGGCTTTTATGAGCTATGCTAATTCTTCAAATGTAGCCAGAGTAGTAACTCCAGTGTATTCATGGGGGAATGTCACATTTCTTGTTTAGTTACTTTGGTGGCCCAAGGAGGAGTCTATACTCCATACTTGAAAATGGTAAAGCACAAGTCCCAACCCAGCCTCCATCTCCAGGAGAGACAAATCTGTCCTGGTGTCCCATTACTAACTCTTACTATCAAGCAGTAGGTTCTGTAAATCCGAGAACAAAAGTCTGGGGGAGGGATGGGTCAGAACCATCCATAAAAGTCTGGACTTTTCAATATACTAATCCCTAAATAAACCAGAGAGCAGGGGACCTTTCTTCTGAATTCACAAACTAAGACAACTGCAGGAGACCTACAAAATTCTCGTCCTTCCCAAACCTGGCTAGAACCCTCCTCCCACCCCTTTTTTTGAGAAGGGCCCAAGTACTTCACTTCAGACACCAAACTTTTATTGCATTACACTTGCTCCTGGTTCTATATAAAGTTTTTGAACTTGAGTAAATCAGGCTGTTTCTGGTGCTGTAAGGGAATTATAAAACACAGGCCATGAGAACCCTGCATGTGTATCAAAGTATATCAAAGCCACGAAGCTGGGAGGCTTCCTCCCACCAGATCCATGCTCTTCCCAGCCAGAGGAAGGATTCCAGTATCACCAAGGCAAAACTGCATCTCTCCTACTTTCTCCAAATAACAAAACCAGGCCCAGGGCTGGTGGGTCTCTCCAGCTCCAGCCAGCTCCTAGCTCAGGTTCTTAGCACTCTAGGCTCACCAGCACCCACCAGACCCCTGCCCTCTCACTGACACCTCCAACCCCAAAGTATCAATGCTTTCAAATGAAATCTTTTCTGAGGATCTCCCATTTTCTCTTGAAAAGGTCCTAGCTAGTGCCCAAGGTGGCCTTACCATAGGCAGGGAAGCAAAAGCCCATTACAGAGATGATTACAGAATAGTGGAGAGCCACCCTCCCAGGACTTTGGGGCCAAAATGCCAGGATTTCTGACCTTTGGCTATCATTTCATTTAAGGCTGGAATACTGGATATGCTGCAGGGCATTGCTCCAGGCCTTTAGAGAACAAAGTCACTCCAAATTCTTAATGGTTTTGAATCCATATTTCACTGCAATAAAATGGATAAATACTATCTATCCCTTGGAGTGGTTTCAAAGCCTACAATTTGGAGTGTCCAGAGCCCCACTTGGTAGGTGACCAGTAAATATTCCTAAATTGTTTTTTTTTTTCCATCAGGCCCAAAGTGCTGATTCTTCTGAACTCTGTTGAAATGTCCTCATCTGTTAACAAGAGGCTGGCTGCAGCCACACAAAGGAGATAAGATAAGATAATATGGTGAAAAATGCTGTAAAGCCCTGTGTAAACTTGAGTTTAAATTCTTTGAGTCCTTAATCTCTGTACCCTTTCAGTCTTTGAGAATTTCCAACAGGGTGGAGAGAGACCGCCAGAGGGGACAGCCGCTGACGCCTGCATATACGGCCTTGTTTTGTTCACAAAATACTGCACATCTCCAGGGCTGAGGGCTGAAGGGGGGAATAAAAGACAGGCTCTCCGCCAGATTAGTTAAGAAGAAAGTCCCTTCTAGATAGGCCACTGCTTTCTAGATTTGTCCAGAGTTTGGTGAGTGAGGGGCTGGCGGGCGGGCAGGCAAGGAGAAAAAAAGCAAGAAGCAAAGAAATCTCTTGTTTAAGACTAAGAGAGCTTCAGGGAATGGTTTCTGCAAATAGCCAAAGCACCCAAGACCCCAAGAGGAATGCTAAGTAGTAGAGATATGGGAATGAATCAGGACAGCCTCTCTGGAGGAAGTGGGGTACAGAGATGAGGTCCTGGACCTGGTCTCTAGGGAAAGAGATCAAAAATGGCCAGCATACCAACCAGTGTGTGGACACCAGATCCCCATGTACAATACTGAAGCAATGCTTTTCTCTTAAAAACTTCAAGGTCAAGTCTGAAATGGGGGGGGGGGGTAGCCACAGGTGGTATGCCTCTGCCAGCACTTAAAGGGTCGAGGGAAGATCGCCATCTGGTTGGTTGATGGGCCCATCTTGCATACGCTGAAGTTCTGCTGGAATAGCGTCACTTATTACTGGGAGTCCAACAGAGTCCCTTCAGTCTGGCCCCAAGGACCACCTCCTGCTCCGGAAACTCCCCACCAGGACTGGGTGAAATTTCCTTTTCGTTCTGTCTGGGCCACTCCTACTTCATAGGATCTGGCTAGCGCTTTCCTGCCCCAGCCTGGTGAAAACCCAATTAGCTCCTCTTTAAAATGGAGGCAACCCTTCGTACGACCCTGCGTTTTGAAAGGAGGCTAAGACAACAGCCTCGCATTTCAGTGCTCCTTAAATATGGATTTCCCCGTATTTCCCAGGCAGTGGCCAAGGCGGACAGTGAAACTCATACAGGCATAATGGCCTTGAGCACCCGGCCAAGGACTCCAGAAACCAGCCACTGGGTGACCCAACACCCTCAGCTGAGGTTTGCTATTCGAATACCAGCAAGGGCACAAATATGTTGAATTTGGGGTGGGGTGGGAGCGGGGGCGGTGTAGACTAGTACTGCGTCGCGATCACCCAGAGAGGATGCGGTCTGCACGCGGTACTCCTGGGGTACCCAGGGGTCCAGAGCTGCCTAGCAAGTTAGCTTCCGGGACGAACAGCCTATGCAGAGAGGTAGGTGTGTGTCCCTCCATCCTGGAACACGGGTCCCCAGAGATCCCACCACTGGCACCCCAGGCTCCCTCCCGCACACCCCCTGATCGCATCCCCGGCGGGCGGGCGCGCGCGCGCGGGCACTCACTGGGCGGCGGCGAGTATCTGCTGGGTTCCTGCATCCACGCAGCAGCTCCGTCTTCGGAGGAGTTTTCCGACTTGATGGAGGCGGTCTCGAAGGGCTTGACCAGGGGACCGGGACTGTGCGCATCTCGGACGCAGTGTCCCGGCGTGGCTAGCAGCAGGGGTCGGAGGGTAGCGCCGGCCACCGAGGCGCTGTCGGCCCGCAGAGGCGACGCCTCCTTGGATGGTTTCTTGTCGGACATGAGTGCCTCCACGCTGAACGGCAGGCTGGACACCTTGACTCTGCGCTCCTCGGCGTCCCCAGGCCCCGGGCCCGGCCCGGCCATCACCGCTGGACCTTCCTCATCGGATGAAAACAAGTCATTCCCTTTGGACGGAGAAGCCATCCCTTCTCGGTCCCAGGCGCGTTACTCCCCTGGCAAGCCCGCAGCAGCGTCTCCAACTTTTGGCGAGGGGACGTGCGCGGGGGACGCGCCGGGAGCCCAGCCTGTCCTCCAAGGGGGAAGTGGGAGACTCGGATCAGCCAATCAGCGCCAGCTCTGGCACTGACATCACGGGCGCTTGTCTCTGATTGGCTTTCGCGGAAGAGGCTGGGACTCCCTTCTTCGAACTCCCCCCTCCCTCCCCGTTTGAAATAAATTAGGAGTTAATTACAGGAGCAGTCAGCAAAGTTGTTATTAGGTGATCCCTCAAGGGTTATAATCACCAAAACTGAAAAGTCCAAGGCGTAATTAAGGCCGATTATTTAAAGAGGAAGTTCGAGGAGTCCCATTTCTTCCCTCTTTTGACCTGTCTTTAAAAGGTACCCATCGCACTCCGGCCTGAATACTTTTTTTTTCTTTTTTTTTTTTAAATAAATCTGCAAATGGCATTGCGGAAACACTTACAAAACTTCAATCACGAGCCTAAACGAGTCTAACTTTATAATTCCAGTAGACAGCCCTGAAAAAAACAGTGACCAGCGACCGTGCTGAAGAGAATCTAGTTCAGGCTGGGCACTTGGAGGTGTCCTGTCATCGACCAGCCCCTGGCAGCATCCACTATTATTTTAACTGGTTCCGCTAGAAAGGGGCCTGCGGGAGCCTGGGAGGTGGCCTGGGATGGCAGTCTCCCAGACAATTAATTCATAGTGAGAAATACCTACCGGTGGGCTTCCTGATCTCCTCTCCCCAAGCTAGAATACCTATGCAGTATTGGAGATTCGTGCGCGTGCGCGAGCTGAGCTTTCCTTTGACGTTCCTCTCCAAGCGAGATCCCCATCAGATCTTTTTTCTCAAGCCAGGGCAAATGTGTGTTCACGAGTCTTGGGAGCGTTTGTTTGTTATCAGTATTTAGGAGCCAACCTTTACCTTGAAGGGAGACAGGCAGCAGTGGAAAGAAAGGGCATGAATTATATATAAGTGCCCTTGCAAATTTCAGAAATACCAAATGCCTAGTTGGCATACACCTCAAGCCTGAGTATATTTGGGGGAAGCATTCGCACCTAATTTTATTTTTTCTTTTGTTTTTCCAAGGTAGGGTCTCACTCTAGCCCAGGCTGACCTAAAACTAACTCTGTAGTCCCAGGCTAGCCTTGAACTCATTGCAAACCTCCCTTACCTCAGTCAGCCTCCCTAGTGCTAGGATTAAAGGCTGTGAGCCACCATACCAGGCTAACTTTAAATTTTAAACACTCAGCAATTGTTTCCCAAAGCCTCAGTGACAACTGTCTAGGTGCCTGTGGAGGTGGGAGGGGAAAGTAAGTTGTGGGAGCCAGAGGCCTGGGATGGCTCCGCTGTCCCGCAGGCCTCCAGGCACAGACAGACCGCTTCAAAGGATCTTTGGCAGGCTGCAGGGGCTTTTCCCTATCACAAATGATCATCGTGGGAGGGGAGGGGATAAGGGGATCTTGGACATAGCGCAGGCTTTCTATCCTGAACAGCCTCTCCAGTTTTGGAAGGAAGAGACATTGTTTTAAATTATTTAAATGAACAAGGCTTGTAAAGTACCTCTCAGCCCAAGCGTCTTAGAAACTTGACGGACCCCTAAACCTAAATAAAGATCTTTAAACTTTTCCTGGGCACCTCCCCAAATCTTTTGTCTGAAGTGAAAAGGTGCTGGTCCAAAAGAACTAGAAAATATATCTGAATCTTAGAGAGTAAAATGTCTTCACTAGGGACTAGGAAGTTGGCTCAGGCACTTGCTTGCAAAGCCTATTGACCTGGGTTCAATTCCCCAGCCACCCATGTAAAGCTGGCCAAGCGCATGTTTGCAGGAGCAAGAGACTCCGGTGCACACACATACATGGGCACACACCAATAAATAAATGAATACATTTTTTTTTAAAAAAAAGGCTTCACTAGTGCCCATGAGTTCTCCTTCTCACTCTCTCTCCCCTACACACATAAATACAATTTTTAGAAAGTCGTCACTGAGCAGTTAATTCAGTTTAGCCTTGAAAAAGCTAAAAGCTAAAGAAGTTATAAATAATTCTTCTAAAACCTCTGGATCTTTCTCCTAACACAAGACACAGACACATTTTTGTTGTTGCTGTTGTTAAAACCAGAAGCCCAGAGAAAGTTTTTTTTTTAAATATCAAACTATGAACGCTCTCTGGAGATACATGCATTTTCCCCTTGAGTCATACCTGCTAAGAGTTGACTTGATAGGCATCTCAAATATAATACTCAAATACAATACAAGTAAATCCAGATTCAGTTCTGTGTCTTCTAGACTCAAGATGCAAGTAGCAGGCTATATGTTTTGGAAGCAAAGCTGAAATTCGTTTAGCCTTTTGCTGCCAAAGTGTATAGAAAAACTATCCAACTTTTAGTTGGGCTGAAACCAGCCAATGTCTTATAATTAATCCTGAAAACTCAGGATTAATACGTGTCAGTTTAAGGGCACACAAGCTCATTTCTAGACTATTTTAAAAGAAATGAATTCTATTTGAGTCCCTTTATGTTAATAAACTTCTCTAACTGGCAGAGGAAAAACCAGGCGCGCGAGCTCTCCCTCTCCCTCCTTAGCGACTCTGGGGTACTGATGTCCACGTAGAGAACACAAATGATGAAGCCAGAGAGTGGGGGAATCCTCAAAGTTAAACATTGTGTTGAAACTAGAGTGTCAAGTTCTGGCTATGAATAGGACAAATGACCAAAAAGACAGCCAACTGCTCCTCACGTCCTCTGCCAGGGCGCTTCTTGAACTCTGCTGGGGTGGGACACCTTCTGCCAAGACTAGAACCTGAACACAACAAAATATATATATTTCACCTCTTTGCGGTGGTTCTAAGATAATATTTCCCTTCCCTCCTGGAATGGCTTTTGTAGGAACTAAAGTACAGTAGGTTAAAATAACTACTAGGTGTAGGGGATCAACTTAAAAATATTCTTGCATACCAAAAACAATCGTCATTTATCGAATGCTTTCCTGCAAGCAGACAAAATTAAGGTGCATCTCCCGCCTTCACCAACTCCAGGGTGGGTTCTCCGTAAAAACCCCAGAGAGAGGGAGAGAGTTTGTCTCTGCTCAGGATAAGGGTCCTGGGAGGAGAACTGGCTTTGGCACTCAGAAGACACTCCGTAAAAACCTCCCCTCCCGGGTGGTGGGAGAGTCAAGTTTAAGTAGCTGCATATTTACTTGCACGAGGGTAAAGTGGGGGTGCTGAGCCACCAGGACTCCATACTTCGCTCCATCACTTGGGTCTTGTTTCCTCCACCCCATCGCTTGGGGTGGATGGTGGGGTCCCCCACTTTGTTTTTTATAGAACGGCTTTAGTAGACTAGGAAAGATGCCCAGGTCATGCCAGGTCCAGGAGGTGGGAGGCCCTGGAATGATCCCCAGAGCCCAGCGGTCCATCTACCTTTCCCGGCTCCCAGGGGCCGGTCCCTCGGAGGGGCCGCCGCGCACCGTCCCGGCGAAAGATGCTGGGCGCACGGAGCGCGCAGACGCGGCGCGGCGCTGGGGGCGCGGGGGGCGGGGGAGGGGCGCTAGACGGGCCGGGGCTGCGGGCAGGCGCCAGGCGCGGGGAGATGAAAGGCGGGCTCCGGGGGAAGGGGCTGCGCCGGGTGACCGGCTCCAGCCGCGCCGGGCGCCCCGCCCCCGCTGCCCGGGGCAGAGGCGGCTGCCCGCGCCGGAGCCGCGTTAATTGCTCTCGGCCCCGGCACTCAGCCTGCACGGAGCCAGGACAACCTCGCTCCAGGAGGAATGACAATTCTCCCTAATGGGACAACCTCGCTCCCAGAGGAGTGACAATTCCTTCTAATGGGCCGCTTGTTAGCGGCCTATTCTCCCGAACCCGGGTATCAGAATTGGGCAGACAAGCGGGCGCCGAGGTCCGCCAGGAATCCCACAATTGCTCGTTACCCTGCAGACGTTTGCTGTGTGACTCTAGGCGAAAGTCCACTCTGGGCTCATTTTTCTTACCTGTGAGGTGTGGGGCAAAGGAATCGGGGAGATCAAATAGCAACGAGGCTGGGATTTCAGAGGAATCCCCTTGGAAGTTCGCTGAGCGGGGACAGCAGGTAGCCAGGCATTCAAGGTCACACTTCGGTTTCTTTAGGAGACAGTTCCC
>PVHP010031639.1:0-20916 GCA_004024765.1 Zapus hudsonius | reverse complement strand
TATGAATTTCCTCCTGAGGGCTGCCTTCATGGTGTCCCACAAGTTCTGGTAGGATGTGCTTTCATTGCTGTGTATTTCTATGAAAATTTCAATTTCTTTTTGATTTTTTAAATTATATTTTAATATCCATAATTAGATACACTGTATGAGCAACTAATGTGCTGATATACCCAATTCCACAATTTCCCTCCTCCATGTCCCCAATTAGATGGGTATCTTCCTCCTTAGGCAAACTAGATCAATCCATGGTTTAAGGGGTTCTTGAACAACACATTCATTGTTTAAAGGCATATTATTCAGGTACCAATACATGGTATAGTTTCTGCAGCTTCTCCCATTGTTATATTATAATTTTAACACATTGTGGTCTGATATGATTAAGGGGGTTACATCAATCTTCCTGAATTTGTTTAGGGATGTTTTGTGACCTAATCCATGGTCAATTTTATAGAAGGTTCCATGCACTGCTTAAAAGAATGTAAATTCTATGTCTTTGGGGTGGAGTTTTCTGTATATATCTGATATCCCTAGCTGGTCTATGGTGTTGTTGAGCTCTCTTATATCCCTGCTAAATTTTTGTTTGAATGACCTGATTAGGGATGATAGTATAGTACTAACGTCTCCTACTATGATGGGATTAGAGTATATATCTCTTTTGTTTTTGAGTAAAATATGCTTTGTGAACTTTCAGGCCCTTGAATTTGGTGCATACATTTTTAAAATAATGATATCTTCTTGTTGGATCATTCCCTTAATGAGTAAGTAGTGACCATTGTTATTTCTTATTGATTTTGGTTTAAAGTATTTTGTCAGATATTAGTACAACCATACCTGCTTTCTGATTTTTCCCAAATGCCTTGACAATTTTTTACAATCCTTTTACCCTTAGTAGATTATTGTTTTAGAGATTAAGTGCATTTCTTGAAGGCAGCTGATGGAAGTATCCATTTTTATGATCCACCATTCTAGCCTGTGTCTTTCTATAGGAGAATGAAGTCCATTTATAATCAAAATTATAATTGTGGGCTGGAGAGATGGCTCAACTATTAAGGCACTTGCCTCCAGTGCCTAAGGCCCCAGGTTTAATTCCCCAGGTCCCACATAAACCAGACCCACAAGGTGGTGGCCCTGGTGTTCTCTCTCTCTCTCTCTCTCTCTCTCTCTCTCTCTCTCTCTCTCTCTCTCTCTCTCTGTCTCTCTCTCTCTGCTTGAAAATGAATAAATAAAAAATATAAAAATATAAAAAATATATAATTGTGATGTTTGCTTTAAACCCTGCCATGTTGGAGGGATTATGGAGGTTGATGTCTATACTGCTTTTATTAGCACACTGGTGTTGCTTACCGTGCTTGTTCTCTATTCCTTTCCTGAGCTAGGTTGCTAGTCTCATCTGCATGGAAAAAATTTCCCATAGTACCTTCTGTAGGTTTGGCTTTGTGTTCAAATAATCATAGAGCTGTCTTATTTCATGGAATACTTTCAATTCTCCATCTATTATGAGGGATAGATTAGCTGGGTACAGCAGTCTAGGTTGAAAATCATACTTCTTTTGGCCTAGAAGCTTTTAAACTAGATTAGAATCCTGCATCCTTTCTCCTTACAATTCACTTCAAAATGACATGAATTTACCCTCTAATAAACATTTTTTCTTTCTACTAATTTACTTGCTCTTTAATCTTTTACTATATCTTGTTTTACTTTTATTTCTTTTATTCAAATTTTATGGCCCAATGTAGTAAGAAACTTATAATTTCCAACTGAAAAGCATGGTTCTACAGAAAAGCCAGCTTTAGATTTAAAAGTGTAGATATGCAAAATGTCTTTCAAGCACATGATTACAAAGACGGAATTGGCAGTATCTGATTTAAACTGGGTAGAGAATATGTTCAAATGCCATAGCAGTGGTTCCAAGATAACTCTTATTGTAAGGTGTGTTTTATATCTTCTCTAGGACACACAGGAAAAATTACTGTTTTATTTTGTGTTTATGATAATATCTGACATAACTTATGTAGAGAGTCCAAAATGCTGAGCACAGCAGGCAAAATGCAGCTAAAAACGCTTAGGCTGGAAAGCCATCAAACGCTTTAATATAGAGCTTCCCCCAGGACATACTCATAATCTAATATTTTAGGGGAATATTAATGCAAGATATCTTTAATACAGCCACTAAAAAGTATTGCACATAAGGTGAACTTGGGTCAATTCTAAATCAAAAGCAAAGATATTTCTTCAAACAGAACGCGTTTATGGAATATTGGGTCTTCCACAATATTCACCTTGAATCTAGATATATAAAAAAAAACTCTCGCCACTTTTGAATTACTTTGACTAACAGTCATTGATAGAATAAAGCCATATTCTTCAAAAGGTTCCAAAAGGTTCAGAATGAGCTTAAGCCAAGTCATCACCAACCAGTGTAACCTCATCGTCATGATCTCTTGCTGATTTCCTCTTATACTACATTGTCTTTCACACCTTCAGGGAGATCATCAAATCCTTCTAGCCTGAATGTCTATATATTGTCCCATTTGACATTTTTAAATTTAATATCTTTATTATGAATAAAAATATACATTGTATGAGCAGTCCCCATTTCCTTCTTCTCTATCCCCTACCCACTGGGGTCCTTCCTCATTGCATATACTGGATCTTTCCATAGATTAGGGGGTTATGAACTGCACCAAAAGTAGCCATTGTTTTTCTTTTCTCTTTTTTTCCCTTTTTTTCTTCCCCCTTTGTGCATTGTTGCTGAGGGGGGCGATGTCTCTGGATATTCTCCCCCACATTGGCTTTTACATTCTTTCTGCCCCCTCTTCCACTCAGTTCCTTGAGTCATGGTGGGTGAGTTTTAAGTCTGCGTTATTGTTGAAATCTTAAGTACCTCTGGGCCTTTGCCCTGGGTCGTGTTGGGTATCTTTTAAAAAAATCATCTGAATTACAGTCATAATTGATATAACTCATATATCATTGTAACACGATCATATATAACATACTTTGGTCTTATTCACTCGTCTAGTACCCTATTTTCTCCTCCCTCCTAATTCCTGCTGGTCCTCCTTGTCGTCACAAATAGTTCCAATTCTCCTTCATGTGATTTGTTTTGATTTTTAATCTAGATTATTCTGAGATAAAACTGTGATATTTTTTTTCCTGCATCTGGCTTTACAGAATATGATGGTCTTTATTTCCATCTATTTTCCTGCAAATATATATGTTGTATAATTGTTTTCTCCATTCATTCATCTATTTGATAGACAATTAGTCTGATTCTGTTACTTGGCTATTATGATTAATCTCATTGCTACAAGCATGAGTGTGTAGTGTCTGTATGGTATGTTAACTTTGATTCTCTCAGACTTACACCTGGCAGTTGAACAGATAGATTATATGGTAGTTTTATTTTAAGTCTTTTGAAGAAATTCTACACTGCTTCCTATTGTGGGTGCACTAATAAAAGGAACTATAAATAAGTCTCCTTTCATTTCTTTTGTTACTGATTTTCAATTTTTTTTCCAGTATGACCAAATAAAGTATATAAAATTTCAATTTTGTTAATACTTATTTTTTAGTCTAAATAAGTGTGATGCTTTAATCCAGATGTCCCCCACAAAGGAATGTGTTCTGAATCCTTGATTCCCAGCTGATGGCAATTTTGGAACCTTGTCGAAGGTGTATTGTCAGTGGTGGGCTTATGGGGGTTATAGCCAGCTTCCCCTTGCCAGTATTTGCCACAGCTTCCTGTCACTGTTTGCAGTGCTGTGGTAGAAATGATGTCCACCTTCAGCTCATGCCATCATTTATCCTTCCATATCAAATCCAGTGGAGTAAAACCACAAGACACAATAAAAACTCATAAAAAGCTGAGGAAAGAGGAACTCTGTAATTAGTTATGCACTTTACCATATGAACATATTGTATGTTGGTCATATACCTATTGGTTTATACTCACATTCCCTCTTTCCCACCTCCATTCCAATGGGGACCATCATCAGAACAACTGTGGGGTTATGAAGGCATCAGTTAGTCTTTGTTGGTGGGGAACAGTGCCTCACCTCAGAGTCCTCCTTCCCACCATGTGGGTCCTACAATTATTCCACTGCCTTCCTCTTCAACAATGTTACTTGATCCTTCTTGGATATGTTATAATTCCCTCTTAGGGTTAAGCTCTCTGCCACCTCTGACTTTTTGTTTTGTTTTGTTTTGATGAGTTCAAAGGAAAGAGTAACTTAATCCTTAATCATAAAGGACAAAGTTTACTATAATTCTCTTACCATGTAAAAAATAAAGTCCATATCAGAAATCCATCCCATAATCTTTTCATTTTAATCAAGTCTCTATTTCTTTTTTTTTAATTTTTTTATTTATTTTTAGAGAGAGAATGAGAGAGAGAGAGAGAGAGAGGAGAGAGGCAGACAGAGACTATGGGTGCACCAGGGCCTCCCAGACACATGCGCCCTCTTGTGCATCTGGCTGTATATGGGCACTGGGGAATCGAACTCTGGTCCTTCTGCATTGCAGGCAAACGCCTTAGCCGCTAAGCCATCTCTTCAGCCCTCAAGTCTCTATTTCTAAAAAATGAAATATTGCTCCTTATGGGATATTTCTCTCATGCCTAGTAATTCTTTTTATGTGGGTTATACCCACGTTTGACTTGCAGTATAGTCATTTTA
This sequence comes from Zapus hudsonius, assembly GCA_004024765.1. Classification (NCBI taxonomy): domain Eukaryota; kingdom Metazoa; phylum Chordata; class Mammalia; order Rodentia; family Dipodidae; genus Zapus; species Zapus hudsonius. Next base: position 16,243 of record PVHP010031639.1, on the reverse strand, counting down.
CCTAAAATGTCATGATGGACTCTGTATTATATCTCTACTCACAGTACCAGTCAGAGAACTGTGAATCCCATTTGCACAAACATTGTGTTCTGCCCATCCTCCAACTGAAAACCAGTACAAGTAGGTTGACTTCAATTAGCATTCCTCAGAAAAGCCAAGAACTGTAAGTATATCAAGTTCAGAGAGAAAGTTAGTATCAAGGAAGGCCATGCAATTTCTAATCCAGTATATGTATCATCACTAACTAATGCTAAACCTGAAGAATATTAAAATCCCTTAAAAGTTGTAAAAGTTATTAATTTAGTGATGTTTTGTGGAAAGTGATTGTATTCGTGCAATCCACCTGTTTCAATATGTTAATCTGAATTTTCAGCAAAATATCATCAAATCAATAACTTCCACAACTTTTAACTTCTAGAATGTTTCTGAATATATCATTATGTAATAGTTTAACTGCTGAAGACTCAGCGTTAATGCACTTAAAAGCATGGTCTAGAAAAAAGCCAACCAATAGCAAATGGACAGTTGACTCTGAAAATCAACTATGGATAGACTCCCATGTTTCTAGGTATCCTGCTATTCTCTGCTGCAAGTATGCTATTCTAGAATATTATGCTCATTTCTTGCAACCCTGGATTCAAGCATCTTTTCTTGAGACGTGTTTTGTTGTACTCTCAATCACCTTCAGAAAGGTCCTTTCCTTCCACTATCCTCTGAAGGTTTTCACATCAGATCAGAGGCTGATGTGGCCATCTGCATTCCCCAGGCTTCCTGTCCTACATTAGGCCTGCTGGACCCCTAGTCTGCATGCTGTGATACCTTTGTCATATTTGCCTTATTGGATTAAGCATATGTAACCCCATTTCTTTGTAAATGGAGCTTAAACAAATATAACAAATAGGGAGTGATTCTCTTATTCTAATAAACACTGAAAGTGAGAAGTGACATTACAAGAATTTACTAATATGGGCCAACTGATACCAATAGCTAAAACTTGTGTCATTTGGAGCCGAAAATGAAGCTCAGTTTGTATACTGATTGTCTAGAATGCATGAAACCCTCAATTTGACACCCTTCCCCCCAGTAGGGCATAAATCTAGAATGGTAGAACACCTCTGTAATTCCAGCAATCAAAAGGTAGAGGCAAACACAGGACATGTGTTTATCGCCCCTCTGCTATTTCAGAGTGCCTTTACAACCCCAATGTCAGAATCGCTAATATAGCTACAGTTAGGGTTATCTGTGCCTGATTTTTTTCTGCAAGCTGTGACTACACCATCATTCTTGATTTTAGTGTAATTCTTGAGCCAGTTAACTTTTCTCTTCCATTTTCTTATCTCCTGGAGAATTAGCTCCAAGCAGACAGTGCTTCAAAGACATTTTTCTTCTGGGTACTCTAGCCCTTTTGGTCAGCCAACAGGCTGGTTTATCTTGGCACAAAGCCCTCTTTTGGTGAAAGGAAAATGTATGTGCTACCCCTTTACACATGGTGATATCAAACTGAGCCTCCCTCATATTAAATGACTCACTTGAAATGTGTTGAATGGATAGAATTTGCCTTGTAAAAGGAGGGGTAAAAAGTAACACCTTGCTATGTAAATTATGGATCCTAAATCATGCACCCTGTTGGAGTTGAATAAAGATTTATTGATTGAGTTAAAATGCATAAGGATCAGGGGCTGCAGAGATTGCTCAGGGGTTAAGGCACTTGCTCAAAAGCCTAACAACATGGGTTCAATGCCTGAGCATCCATGTAAAGCCAGATGTACAAAGTGACAAAGTGACACATGCATCTGGAATTTGTTTGCAGTCCCAGAAGCCCTAGTTCTTATCTCTCCCTCTAGCTCTCTTTCTCTCTTTCTTTCTTCCTCCTCCTCTCCCTCTATCCCTCCATGTCTCTCTCGCCTTGCAAATAAATAAATATTTTTTTAAAAAAGGATAAAGTTCAAAAGTCCAAGGCCATTCTTGGTATATCATGTGTTTAAGGCCTGCCTAGGTTAACAGGACATTGTCTCAAAAAACTGGATTATGCCATATAGCAGCATTGTATGCCAGCTTTCCAGTGGAAATAAATCAAATTATATCTATCGAATTCAAGCATAAGATTTTGTCCTTCGAGAGAAAGTTATCACAGCTTATCTCCTTTCTCCTTGATTCAGGTGTTCACTATACACTTATGTCTTCTGAGTGTTTGGTCCCCAGCTGATGGAAATGTGAAAATTAGAACCTTGGTGGAGATGTGTTGTTGGAGGTTGGTTTTTGGGTGTTATAGCCAGCTTACCCTTGCCAGTGTTGCTAATGTCCCCCTGATGTTGTCTAGGAAGTGATGTCCATCCTCTGCTCATGCCATCATTTTCCCTGCCATCATGTAGCTTCCTGTTCAGTAAGCCAAAACAAACAAAAGCCAAAGTAACTTGAAAGAGCCTTTAGCAGGCTGCAGGCAAATCTATGTCATAAGGAGCCTTGGGCTTTTGCCTAAGACCTGACTACTTCAAAAAACAATAGCACACTCCTAGGCTACCATGGTCCTCTGCCACAAGGACTGATCCAGACTGCCCACAGAGGAGGATATCCAGCTGATTGGGGATAGGGAGGGGGCATTAGGGAATTGGGGATAACAACTCATTGTTGGCCCACTAAATAATGTAACTCAATATGGACAATAAAAAAAAACACAGCATCTTCTGACTATCCCAACATTCATTGCTTTTCTCAGGCCAGGGGCATTTTAATACTGCAGAGTTTGAAATAACAAGTGCTTAAATCATAGACTAATCCATGACATCACAAAATATAAACATCAGGAAACAAGAAAAAAATCAGAGAAAAGTGAAGAAGTGTAGATTTTTCTCTTTAGACATTGCCTCTATATGTCTAAATGGATACTATTATTTGTTCTCTCAATATGACTATTATGACTAATAGTCTTAAAAATACACACTAGAGTGGAAAAGAAAGATGCTGTTCCAATGGAAGAGATGTTGGTATGGCAAACACTGACAGTGTTTACTATGTTGTCTTACAATGAAAGTAGTATTGTAAAAGGATAAACCATAAATGAAAGTATTACCCTATAGTTCTCAATTCCATACTAAAACCTTCATTCTCTTAAAGAAAAATACTTCCCCAAAAGTATATTTCCAGGTGATGAAAATAAATATTATTCTACCCCCTGTTGTTTTCTATTATTCAAAACATTTCTGGTTCTCTAGTAGTATCACTTGTAAATAAGCATAATAAATCATCAACAACTATTCAAATTTCATGAAATTTAGTGAGATAAAATGTATATATTTTATTTTAAATAGTCACTGCCCCAAGATTGATGCTTCACACAGGGAGATTCAGAAAGGACATTAAATGATATAAGATCTCTCTTGATCTCTCTCTCTCTTTCTCTCTCTCTCTCTCTGTATATACATATGCTTGATCTAGTTAAGCAAATTTCCCATGCTAGACTAAAAAGAATTGTTTGTATTAGAATGCATCAAACATAGCCAAGTTCCCTCATGGACCAGACCCTGGAAATTTTGGAAGACTGACATTGTCATTGATCACCTTTGGTTTCCTGATATCCCTTGTATTTAATCATGTTTTTTTTTATTACTTGTTTTATTTATTACTTGATTATTTTATAAGAATGAAATTAATCATCATTTGCAAAGTTTCATTTACATTTGAAATCTGAGAAACATTTTCTATCCAGGAGAGTAAATCCAGAAGAAAAAAGCGGTATTTACCCATGATCTCAAAGTTCTGTTTCTCTGATCTTCTGATAAACTATGCTTTCATTCTCCTCTTTTACCTTGTGTCCCAGGCTCAGCTTTCAGTATCCCAATTCTAAAGCAATTTTCCCCAGAAAGCTGAGCAATCTTTTTCTCTTGAAGAAAAGTAAAATCTAATAGTTGTAGCTAGAAAAAGAGTAAACTCATTTTATTTTCAGTTTGACACAAATAAGAAACCTCCATTTTCCTTGTTAGATGGAAAGGGCATGATACCTGACAGAAAGCCTGAAAAATCAGGTGAGTAAGACAAAGTGTATGTCTTGAAGAGATAATGTTCTCAAGACTGGTCATCATCCAGACTTCCTGAGCAACTTTTTAAGTGTTCTATATGTCATTTTTTGTACATATTCAAACAATTATAGCATCTTTTCCAGTAGAATAAAGAATTCACTGAGCTAACAAAGATGGTTTTATTAAATCACACACAAATACACATAGATGAATAAATAAATAAATAAATAAAATATTTTAGAAAAATAAAGCCTATGCTCATTCAACAGAAACTAATTCTGGCCATGTAGAATGTGCTCAGTATTTCTGCAGCTCTATTCAGTTTTAGGTGTCAGGCACAGAGCTTTTAATATTTTGGCATTTGAAGTTTGCCAGGATCAGCCAGAACACCACAGCCCCTTATCTTAATTGGTTATTTGTCAATGTTCTAGACGAGTTAAGAACTACATTTGTAAGAGGCCTCTCTCTGTTGTTTTCGTCAGTATTTGTTACATTTTTCTTCCTCTGTCCACAATGGCTTTCCCTCTCCAAAATATATATTTTTCATATATATTCATATTCATATGTATATACATATTCATATTCATGGCTTCTATACCATTGTATTACACTGGGTTTTTTTCATATCTATCTCCCCTATTCATCACCAAACATCACAAAAGCAGTGACTAAAGGCCTGCACAAATTTATCTTGTATCTAATAAACTAGCTGACTTCGATACAGATTCAACGCAATGCTTGAATATACAAGATGGTTTGTTCCTAGAATGCATGTGAAGGAATGATAGCATTAAGGAGACTTGATGAATACTTAAAATACGTTATCTGAGTTTAAACTATAACTATCTGATATCTAGACTCTAGCATGTTTCCTAGAAAACTCTACAGTTATTCATTCACCTAACTAATGTAGAAACTAAGAATGAAAGTGTCTCATTAATATATCTAAATACATAACTACTAAATAATAAAGTGCAATGTGAATTCAGGCATCTTGTAATGCAAGGGGTGGAAAACCTTGACCGAGAGAAAAGTCTGAATCAGATGGGTACCTCAGACAAGTTTGAGCCTAGAGCTATGGCAATCCATTGAGAAAGGATGGTATTTCAGACCTCATCACTCATCCTACAGTTTACCCTGAGCTGAGCTTGGAATTTTGTTCCCATGTGGATTTTGGCATTTGTATTCCTAGCCACCTTGTATTACTTCACAGTGCATAAATGAGATTTGAGTTTTCTTTCTAAGGTTCAAAGTTTAGAAGCTGCCAATGTACTTTGACTTTTAAATTCCTAATACACAAAGAGCCAGAGCAACCAGAAATCATAGTGGAGAGGTGGAGAGGCAAAAAGAAGGCACATAGAGGAAATGCATTTCATGAGCTCACTCCATTCCAGTCCTTTCTGCTGTAGCTTACAATACAAATACCCCTATTTGTAACTAAGTAAAACAAAATTTGTAGTTTACTGATACATTGAATTTAACAAAAAGGAGGGTAAATAAAATTTACTATTAACATAAATACACACATAAATATGTATTATTTTGTCCCACTATTTTATTATTAAACATGACAACGAAGAAAAAAAGAGAAAAACTGGCCTCAAAATATATTATGGGCTTGCTATTTTGATTTGTTTTATACAGGTTAAGGTCCATTTGAAGCTTTGAAACACTAATAACCACCCTATTTATGCACGATATTTCACTCAATGAGAAATAGTAACAGAAAATTTAGTTTATTATGGTAAGCAAACAAAGTATAAGGACAGAATACAAAAATGATTTACATATATATAACTCTGAGGTTTAGCCTGTTAGTGAAGGGAATTACTAATCTTGAATGAACATCAGAAGGAGTAGGTGGTATTTAAGTTGCTTTCCCATATGTGATGATGGGTTTTTATTAAAGCTTTCCTCATGCTGCCTTATTTAAAATATACTCCAGAATGTGGGTTCCATGTAATTTTTCCACATCCAACTAACTTTAGTTTTTTTTCCTCAATGTGAGCCATTTAGTTTAGTGTTACACCCATTTATTTAATAAGGAAAATTTATAAACAATAGAAAAGCATAATAAAATTCCAAGAGCATGCATACAGCTTCTGTATGTATAATTTGTCCTGTGTAAAAACTGATGAGGCGAAAGAAATGTACCCTGACTTTGAGACTCTTAGGAGCACAACAGAATGGAGTAAACTTAAATATGATTGATAAGTCAAATGGCTCAGGTTGAGTTCAGTGGGAAAGTACACCCAGACTAGTTGGACCTCCGTGAATCTGTCCTTGAACCCCAAAATTTTTTCTGCCTCAGATTTGATCTCACTGAGGTCCAATTGTGTATTCAAGGCACAGAATTTATCTGTGAACTGATCATGACCTTACTTTTACTAGTCAAATTTTCTAGCCAACTAAACAGACAGTCGGCTTGGCATTGCTCAGATAGTCAAATATTTTTATTCTAAAGACAAGTAGGAAAGAAGAGGAGCCATCAAAGCCCATATGCTCACTGGAGGCTGTACAACTCTAAGCAGAATTTTACACGGAAAATAAAAAAGCACAATAACCTGGCATCTTTGACTGACTATTTAGTAATGATGTAAAGTGAGCTTTAGTGAAGCCTCCCATCCAGATTTTATGACTTTAATAAAACAACTTTAGTACATTTACTATTCTACAGTGGTATTTTATTATGAGTTACAGAAAGGAAACTGCCCTTGTCAAAATAAGTAAAGCAAGTGCATCTTAGGAATCCACATCCCTAATTTTATAATGTTGCATCTTAATGTTCATCACTACTCATGCACAGTTCAGTTATCTCCCAGGGATTTGCAAGTCATTAGTGTGAATTAGTATAGTGTTAAGTATGAAATGACAGATACTTCCAAGAACTTTAAAAGAAAAATACTCATAGGCACAGATAAATGGGAAGTAATTTATCTCATTCTACATTTATAGCTCCTTCAATGAAAGCAGATGGGCCATTTTTGAAGTGGTCATTTTTAGTTAAGAACTGCTAACACAGCAAGAGTATGGGCTCATTTATCCAACAATCTGCACTGGAAAGAATCCTCAACTCACAGACATCAGACACAAGCCGTGTCCATACCTGGCAATGTCTAATTTACTCCTATGTCCTGTGCTTCCTTTCTTTCCAGGAGCAGTGCCTTACACGCTGGTCATATCCCACAGTCATGAAGAGCTGGCAAGGTCTAGAATACTGACAAAGTTCTGTGTAGTTTATGTTCCCTAAGTGCATTATTTCATGTTTACATCTCAACAGCATAATATAACCTTCATTTCACAGGTAAGAAATCTGTTGATCTTCTAAATAAAATAAGTTATTCAAGACCATTTTTCTAGAAAGTGTCAGCACTAGTTTATCATATAAGCCTCTTGGGTTCACTGTTATATAAAGAAGTAGTAAACAGCTCATTATTCCAAAGGTTATATGTTATACAGACTGAGGACATGGTGAGACAAGGAACCCATGTAGCTTCTGCATGCATATTCCCTGTTAAAGTAGTACATCCTTTTGAAACTAAATCAATCTCTTAATAAATACTTGAAGATATAAATCGTCTTTAATAATAATTTCTAGAATAATTATTAATAAATTATTAATGTTTATTTATATTCCTATCAACTAGGTTGAAAGCAGCCTTTATTATTTCTCTTTTAAGGAGATGTTATTTTACAAAGCTACCCATTTTACTGATAACATATTAAGTTATGTCACTTATTCATGTCCCCTGACAGTATTTGGAATTGCATAATCCACCTAAGGAGATGCTGAATCTTGCGTTGATGTCATCAGTTGCATGAAAAGCTCTGCTGTGGTCTAAAGTAAGTCAGGAGAAAGTAGGTGTAAAATTGAAGAGTTTTAAATTAAATCTGATAAGTGTCAAATCCAAAACTGATGACTAATTTAATATTATTCTTTACTAAGAATATGTTAATTTTTTCACCTGTCTCTATATTTGATACTCATTTTCCTATCTTCTATCAAATTTCCAGCCCACTTTTTTAAACTTTATTATCCAAAATTAGATACATTGCATAAGCAAATATTGTATTGTTATCCCCATTTCCCTCTTCCCTGTCCCTAATCCATTGGGTATCCTCCTCGGTGGGCAGAGTAGATCAGTAGGGGTAGGAGGTTATGGATAGCTCAGGAGGCAGCCAGGTTTGCCCCACCCTTTGTGAATTGTTGCTGAGGGGGCATTGTCTCTGGATATTCTCCCCCACCATGGCTCTTACACTCTTTCTGCCCCATTCTTCCGCTTAGTTCCCTGAGTCATGGTAGGTGAGTTTTAAGTTGGCTTTATTGTTGAGATCTTAAGGGTCTCTGTAATTCTGCTTTAGGTCATGTTGGAAATTGGTGTCTTTCTTGCTGACTTATCCTGGGTTTACTGATTGACTGTGGTTATAGGTCTCTTGCTTATCCCACCACTCTTTCAAGGGTTTCATTTGGGGCCTACACGATAGGCCTGAGGTGGTTCATCTCTTGCCAGGATGTCAGCCCTTTGCTTGTAGCTCTTTGGTGTAGTTGGAATGACCCCAGCTCTCTCACTGCCTTCTGAAAAATACAAACAGAATCTCCATCAGAGAGTGAGGTCATTATGGGTTAAATGAGACACACATTTCTAAATTGGCAAGATTCTATTGGGATTAGCCTCCCTGTAGTTCTCTGGTAATGGGGATTTCTCTTTGGAGTCCAAGTTTTTGTTTCTTACAGGATTTTATCCTGAGTCCCAGTTCCAGTTAAGGGTTACTTGTCATGGAATGTATTTCTTGATCAATTTAAAAGCTGTTGATTATCTCCCCCACCCACCCAGATTTTGGCACCTCTATTGCATAAATGATCACTTCTTGGCTCCCTGTTCTCTCCCAGAAGAAAGTGTGTTCAACCTTCTCATGGCAACAGTTTGCATTTTATATCAGTGGTCTCTGCTTTCTCCAAATATCATTGACCAATTTCCCCTGGCAGCTTATGTAGCACCTTCCAGCACTATACATGTTACCATCTGGGGGCTGGTTGCCATTCTGGATCTTGCAGGGTCTCTCAGTGTTGTGCAATGACTTTCTGTGGTTTCTTCAGCAATAGGATCATACCTTTGGCCTGGGGTGGCTATTCAAGAGCTTTAACAGAATACTTTCTTGTTATGGGTGCCTTGTGTGTCTCTTTCATTAACAGCTCAGTGTGGGAAGTAACCAATGACTGGAACAGGGAGTTGCAGGTCTGACCAAATTTTCATTGGGTTAGGCTTCCCCTCCTTCTATTCATGGCCTTTTACCAGATGATGCCCACTTCTTCCACAAAAGCTTACTGTATGAAAGTAAGGATTTTATGATTTCAATTTATTATTAGTTCAGCTTATTGTAAAAGTCCTCCCTTCCTCTTCCTCCCCCATTCCTTCCACTTTTTAATTTTAATAAGTAGAAACTTTCTATGTACAGTTCTTATGTAGATATCATCTTTTCCCTCTTCCCTGCCCACATTCCACTGAGAATCCTCTCAGTGGGATTGCTGGAATGCTCCATGTAATGGAGGATTATGAGTTTTTCAAGCAATAGACAGTGGAGGGGGGGCAATGCCACTGGATATTCCTCCCACCATCGCTTCTACAATCTTTCCAACCCCCCTTCTGCAATGTTCCCTGAGCCATGGTGGGTGAATTTTAAGTGTGATTTTGTGTTGGGCTCTTTCTTAGCAGCCTCTGGATTTCTACTTTGGAATCTTTTGAGTCTCTTCAGGGTCTCTTTCCATCATCCTGGCACAGATTGTCAGGCTCAACGTGGAAGCAGCACTCTTCCTCATCTCACCACTCTGAGCCTACTTTTATGCTCAAAGAATTCTTGCTTATACTGCTTCAGTACCAGCTGATATTTTAGCTCTTAGATGTGACCTTCCTAGATTATTTCACCTAATTTGAAAAATTATTCTATTATAACCAAGAGTATCATATGTCTTTTTCAAGGTTTTATCATTTCTATTAGAGTTTATCACTTATACATATATACCCATCCAAGCCCTTTATGCAAAGGACCTTGTTAGTTTGAGAGATTGTGATGTGGATTAACTGAGAGCCTCCAGCAGAGATTTGTGAAGGGTATAGTAAGTGAAGACTAATTTAATCATGTTTTCTTGACTCAGAATATATATATATATATATATATATATATATATATATATATATATATATATATATTTTTCTCCTGTCTCTATATTTGGTACTCATTTTCCTATCTTCAAACAGATTTCCAGCCAACTTTTTTATTTAAATAAGTAGAGACACTGTATGTTCAATAATAATAATAATATGAAGCTTTAAAACATATTACAAGTCTTGTGAGTGATAGTAAGTACTCACTGCTTGCTGAAACATGGGTATAGGCAAAATATCTGTATTATTCCCTGAAAGTAGATAATGATTATCATGAACTTTTGAGGTCAGCATTCTAGTTGCTGTGAAGAAAGAACCCAAACAAAAGTGGCTTGTGGAGGAATGGGTTTCTTTGGCTTACGGACACAGGGGAAGACTCCATCCTGGCAGGGAAGATGATGGCACAAGCAGATGGGTGGACATCAACTCTGCCACAGCACTGCAAACAGTGGCAAGAAGGTGTGCCAAATACTGGCAGGGGAAGCTGGTTTATAACCCCATATACCCGCCCCCAACAACACAGCTCCATCGAGGTTGTAAAACCCAAACTGCCATCAGCTGAGGATTGATCTATCAGAACACATTCATTTGTTTGTGGGGGACACCTGGATCAAACCACGACACAATCCAAAAATGCTTTTGCAAAATATCTATCTTTTCTTGCCATAGTCAAATGGGTCCACTCATTCACATTAATGAACAGAAATCCTTAAATAAATCATCAATATTTATTTGCAAGGATGCTAATGTAACACACACATAAGTCAAAAATGAGAAAATATGAACTTCAAAAGTGACTATCAATTGACTGCACTTAACTTATATCTCCATAACTGATAGTGAAACCATTCATCTAGTGGTGAATTTCCATAAAATAAAGCAAGAAATACTGAAACCCTATTACAACATTTTTTTCATGAATCACTTGTCTTTAAAGAACAATGACATTAATCTTTAGCAATTAATTTTCAGCTAACTGACACATAATTTAAATCTTTGACAAGAAAAATTGGGCAACTTTGATGTGTTTGTTATGAAATTACAAAAAATGTTAAATTTATGCCTTGTTTAAAATGTTCACTGTAAGTCAACAGACTCTGCTCTGAGTAATTAGTTATACAGAAAGTCACAAATTGAAATTTAAAAAGAGCATCTTTTAGGTTTTGAGATTCACACTGTAAATTACAGCATGAAAAAAATCTTTCATATCTCATCAGTTAGTAACATCAATGAGCTTTAGTAAAATGACATGGGAGGAAACACTAGTCATAAATACACCATAAAATTAAAAACAAATTAATCTTAGATCTTTAACACTTTTTAAGGAGAAAAAGAATCTTAAAACCTACACACTGAATAAAAATGCCAAGACTTTCTTGGCTAGAAGAGATCCCAAGGTTGGCACAAGGGAAAGTCATCGTCCTGGTCCCATCATTGGCATGAGGCTGGAGAAGAAAGCCAGTTCCCTCATTCCCTCAGGCAATAACCACTCTTTTATAAAATCTTCAGGAATCAGAAAATGGAAGAAAAGTTTATTTATTCTTATAACACAATTAAAAGGAATACTCTACCTTCTATATTCAGGGTCCAGGTCAGAAAAACAGAGAGAGAGAGAGAGAGAGAGAGAGAGAGAGAGAGAGAGAGAGAGAGAGAGAGAGAGAGAGAGAGCACCATGTTTCCAAGCAGAGCTTGCAGATTACTGAGAGAAAAAGCTGGGCCCAAAGAAATCAGAAAATGGGTGATCTTGATAGACTCCTCAGCTCAGTTTCCTTATCTGAAGAAGGCAAGTCCCAGATGTTTATTAGCATTAGGCTAGGAAGTTAGAGCCATTTTATTATGTAGTCTAAGCATGAAGAACTGAAAATAAAGGAGAGAATTAGAAGAGAGTTAGTAGAGAATGGAAGAGTCCAGAAGTGGAGAGGAAGGGGAGCAGTGTCATGCTCTGAACCTCAAGCACTGCTTTAGAGTTCTCAGAGGTTCAAGGGGAAAGGCCACAACTCCTGCAAATTGGTGCCAGCTCCCATTGGCTCTCTCTGCCTGAATCTATTATAGGTAGTTCTCAGGTGCTGATTTGGAAGCCAGTGGTGCACAACACCTGACTGGAACTGCTTTCAGAGACTCATGAGTTCTTTGTCCTGCATCCTTCTTAATCAAACAGAATTGTTTCTGTTAGCAGAGCACAATGAGAAACCACAAGGGTGAGAAAATCTGAAACCAGGAAGGCTCTCTGGCTTCTGTGAATTTTAAGGAAGCCATAGATGCAGTTACCCAGAATCAATGGGAATATGGATTAAGTTTAAAGATTGGTCCCATTTTATTGTTAAAACTGATATGAGGTGAAAATAACTATCAGGAAACATTGACGACACAACAGTGAATATGTCTTAGTATCAGATTCCAGGCTCAGAGAATTTCTGAAGAAATAAGACTTTGATGGTCTGTGTGGGAACAGGGAAGACATAGAAATCTTTTTGTATAATTATTCAAGTGATTTTAGTGGAGCTAAAACACATAGGTCATCAGTAATTCAACATCACTTGTGTGGAGATAAAAGATAAAAATTAGAAGGGAAGAAGGAAAGAAGGAAGGATGGATGAAGAGAGGGAGGGAGAAAGGAAGGAAGGGGAAGGGTAGATTTTAGGACTTATGTCATGTCAAAAGCTTTTGTTCTTTGTCCAGATTACTCCTCATGGGCTTGCCCTACCTAATGGTTTGCAGAGCACCTATTTTATGACATTAAGAAGAGCAATTTTGGTTAGGTGCACCTCAGGAAGTGAATAATATAGTGGTAAAAATGATTGCTGACAATGCATCAAATACAGTAAATTCAAAAAGCACAAGCTTAAGCTGAGCACGTTGTGATACCAAGGAAATCTCTGAGTGGACACATCCACAGTGATAGCATCCAATCAGAAAAGCAAAGATGTTCTGAGTATGCTCAGTAACAATATTGAACTACAGTGATGAAAGCAGTGAGCCAGATCCAGAGGCAGGGGACACAACCAATGACAATCACCCACACAGGGCCATGCAAAGTGCCTAATGAGTGTCACAAAGAGATGCTAAGAAAAGGATAGTCGCTGAAATCCAGACTCAAATGCTCCACTCTATGAGACAGAGTCATATGAAATAAGAGAACAAGCTCAGACTTCCCTCTTCCCCAGAGAGGGAAAAACAAGGGGAAACAAAATAAAAGTGGTTGGAAAAGTTCCCAGAGATCTATGATCCATAAAGCTGTCCATATCTGAACTTGGTAAGGTCAGTCCATGGAAGAAAAGTCATCAATCAGAGTGGTCACATTCAATGTCTCCCTCAGAGAAAGTTAAAATGTAAACAAAGACCTAAACAATGCCATGCATCAGTCCCATGAATCTGGAAGCAGCTTGGAAAAATATGCATTTATGATACAAATTAATCCAAATGACCAAAGAAGGTAAATGTTCTCCGTGTGCTCAATGTCTATCATAGTTTCCTGTGACTGTGCATAAAAATGTGATAAGTTTGCTCTTTCTGTACAAAACACAGGTTGTAGTGTGTCAACATCTGGATTGTATTTAACATGGAGAATTTTTTGTTTCTATTTTTAGGATTTTAGATGAATTGATATTTCCTTGTCCATAGGATCTTTCTCTTAGTGCAGTAAACTGATATTAAGTCAGAGTTCAATAGATTGTGACATCTGACAGATTAGAAACATTTTATGTCATTCACTAACAGTCATTGATGAAGTGCCTCCAATAGTCTTGCTCCTGTTTTGGTTGCTAGCAAACCACTGACAGTGTTCCATTATCTTCTGAGGGGAAGTGAATGCCTCACGCTGACTTTAAAGTTCTACTGCATGTCCTCAATTCATCTTTCAAACATATCCTTTAGAATGAATCTTCAACATCACAGTTTTCACATGTGTAAGGAAATTAATATACTTTTCTTTATGTAGAATCACTGCTGTTGTATAAAACATTGGGATTGCTTATTAGTTTTTGACAACCTCCCCTTCTCAAGCCTTATTAGACAATAGCAATAGTGATTATTATTCCTCATTATATTGAGGGTTGTCTAGGAGATGCCTCTGCTGATTTTTGCCTTTATTCATTTCTGGGTCAATTGCAAGGTTTACACAGGAGTAAAGTTCCAACAGTGTCATTTGGATCTGACAGCTTCTGATATTTGCTTCAGCCTGTTCTCCCATGCTCCTGGTGGCTCAAGCAGATCTCAAAGCAGTATTCCAAAGGGGTAAAGAATCCACAAGACTCCTCCAGACACAGACTTTGAAATCACACGTCAGTGCATTTGCACTAGAGTAAGCAACGTGAGTCACAAAGCCAGCTTTGATTCCAAGTGTGATAAAGAAACACCATTACTTGGTGTGAAAACACAAGAAGATAGGGCCATGTTGTTGTCAGCCACATGCCGCTGGGATGAATCTTCAAACCAGGCACAATTTTGGGGAGGTAAGTATTTATTGAACTAACAGATCTAGGGGAAGTTAAGGAAAGGCTGGCTCCCCATTCACAGATCCAAAGAGACAGAGGCTCAGCACCTCCAGAAGCAAGCAAGCACACTGTCACATTCACAAAACAGGATTGCCAGACTTGGTTCCCAGCTGCTGTTTTGCATATGTATCCCTAGTAATTTGCATTCAATTTAGAAAGGGTCAGACCCCAGGAGGACAGGCCAAAGTGACACTTCCTCCAGCAGGAAGGCGGAGACAATTAACAATTATAATAAATTCTTTTGGGGGACATCTACTCAAACTATCACAGGCCATATTAAGTCAACATACACCATGCTTAACTATCGTTACTAGCAAAACACATTTAAGTTTAAATCTTAATTTTAAAGGTCTTGAGAAAAGATAAATGTAAATTTCATGTAGAGGGTGGGATATTATGGCAGACTCTACTGGCATGGTGTCTCCTGCACTGTTCGCCATACTGTTTGTTGAAAAGCATTTGTGTTCCCTAAACTGGAAGGATCACCATGATATTTTTTAAATATAAAAGAAGACATTCCAAATACTGACAAATTGATTTATAAGCTATGATTCAATGAATTTGTTATCTATTTTTTCTTTGTTTTATTCTTTCTGAGACAAAGTCCAGTTTAGTCTTGTCTTCCTGTCTCAACTTTCCCAGCACTAGGATAATAAATGTGCACCACTCTACCTACCTATATACTATCAAACTATCATTTGAGCATGAATGCATTTTATTTTGTCATATAAACATTTCTCAATTATATTTTCTTTTTCCTAAACATTTTTCAAAAGGAACTCCATGAAGGAAATACTATATAATTGACGTAAATGTTATTTTTGTCAATATATAATTACTTATTAGAAGTACATACTTATATATTTATTTTTCTTCCATTTAAGCCTGTTTCGAAATTATATTTAATAATCTTCTGATTTTCTTAAGAAAAATGAATTTTGTTGTACAAGAGGAAAAATCCATCATTGATATGGGGTGTGTGTGTGTGTGTGTGTGTGTGTGTGTGTGTGTGTGTGTGTGTGTTGGGCTAGAGAGATGGTTCAGTGGTTAATGAACTTGCTTGCAATGCCTAATAACCAAGGTTTGATTCCCCAGAACCCATGTACATAGTAAAGCCAGATGCAAAAGGTGGAACATGAGTTTAGAGTTCATTTTCAGTGGCTAGAAGCCCTGGTATACTCTCTCTCTCTCTCCTCTCCTCTCCCTCTCTTCTCTCTCTCCCTCCCTCACTCCTTCCCTCCCTCTTTCTCTCTCTCTTCCTCTCTTCCTCTCTCTCTCTCTCTCTCTCTCTCTCTCTCCTCTTCCTCTCCTTTCTCCTCTTTCTCCTGGCAAATAAATAAGTAAATATTTTTTTAATTTCCTTACACTAGCCACATGACCCTGATGAAATTACATAATCTCTTTGGATCTCTATTTTGTTATTTATAAAGTGAGATATATGAATTTTTTATAGTCTATTAGCTTTAAATCACAACAATTCTCTATTCCTTCTGGCTATCTAACACTGTAAAACAAAACTTAAGGACTCATTAGTTATTTTTCACTATCCATCAATTTAATCAACAAGAGT
>PVHP010031638.1:0-20856 GCA_004024765.1 Zapus hudsonius | reverse complement strand
CACCCGACAGCAGGCCAAAAGATGAGACCATGGCAAGAGATGAGCCACCACAGTCATATTGTGGAGGATCCATATGGAACCCTGCAGAGAAGGACGGGATGAACAAGGGACCCATACCCACAGCCATTCAACCAACTCAGGATAAGCCAAATGTGTTTGTGTTTTTCAGGATACAACGAGAGAGCTGTGGCCCATCTAATCTTACCAACTGTTGTGGTCAGCATTCTAGTTGCTGAACAGGAAGAACCCAAGCAAAAGCGGCTTGTAGAGGTTTATTTGGCTTACGGACTCAAGGGGAGACTCCATCCTGGCAGGGAAAACGATGGCATGAGCAGAGGGCTGGACATCACTTCTGCCACAGCACTGCAAACAGCAGCAGGAAGTTGTGCCAAACACTGGCAAGGGGAAGCTGGCTTATAACCCCATAAGCCTGCCCCCAACAACACAGCTTCATCGAGGTTGTAAAACCCAAACTGCCATCAGCTAAGGATCTATCTATCAGAACATATTCAATTGTTTGTGGGGGACACCTGTATCAAACCATGACACCAACCCACCGTAGGCCGATGGATGAGATCCTGGCAAGAGAGGAGTCACCACAGTCATATCAGGGAGTATCCACAGGGAACTCAGCAGACAATGAATGATGAACAAGGGACCTATAACCACAGTCATTCAATCAACACAGGATAGGCCATTGAGACAGAAACCAAGGATTTTCGACACAAGGACCTCTAAACTCACAACATTAAAGCAGCCTTATTACTCACCCACCACGACTCAGGGAACTGAGCGGAAGAAGGGGCAGAAAGATTGTGAGAGCCGTGGTGGGGGAGATGGTCCAGAGGCATAGCACCCATCAGTAACAACTCACTTGGGCCAGGAAGACCGGGATGAGTACTAAGATATACAGGATCCCTTGCCACAAGGACTAATACAGGCAGCCCACGAAGGAGGATATACAACTGATCAGGGATGGGGAAGGGGTGAATTGGGGAAGTCGGGATAACAACGCATGGTTTGCCCACTAAATAATGTAACTCATTATGGACAATAAATATTTTTTAAAAAAAGCTCAACTAGGCTCATAGAGGCTGAGATGAAGAAAAGTGAAAAATGTGGGAGATAAAATAAATAGGACCTAATGCAAAACTGATTATAGGAAGTGATATAAAGTGTGACACAGAGATTTTTGCCTTGGCTATTAATTGTGACAATGAAACCAACATATTTGAATAGAACTATACTTGAGGAGAATTATCAAATATTTGGAATTAACATGAGGATTTTGAGGATATTTTGAGACATGTAAAAGATTATAGTTTTAAGAAAAGCAGGCTTCCATAGGGTGGGTCTGTTACAGACTGATACAGCTACCAGGGCAATAGAATATGAGACAAACTGGGAGGTCACTATGTCACAAGAGGAAAGAACTTCAAGAAAGAAGAAAGACCAATGACATTTAATGTCATAGCAATGTCGAGTAAGCTGAGAATAGGAAAATACCCACTGGCCTTTGTTATAAGTGATTCATTGACAGACTTAATGAGAGCTGTTTTTATGGCTTAACAGGACTAGAATCCAAATTGAGGAGAGCTGAGAAGAAAAATGAAGCAGCTAGACTTGATCCTCTCTAAGGGATTTTCTGAATCCACACTAATATAATGTTTGATTCTGTGCTGCTGGCCAGTGTTCCTGTGGTACAACATGCCCCACTCACTCCACTCCAGCTCAATAACATGACTGTTGTTTTTAAATTTTCTTATTTACTTAAAACATTTTGTTGACGACTTCCATAAATATAGACCAAAAATATAGACCAAAAAAATCATGATTATAATCACCTCCAATGCCCTCCCTTTCCCCCTCTCCAATTGTCCCTCCACTGAATCCCTTCTTTCCAACTAGTCTCTCTTCTATTTTGATGTCATCATTTTTTTTCCCTCCTATTGGGCAGGTCTTGTGTAGGTAGTGTCAGCCACTGTGAGGTCACAAATATCAGGGCCACTTTGTGTCTGGATGACAGCATTGTAAGCAGTTCTCCTAGGCTCTTACATTCTTTCTGCCACCTCTTCCACAATGGCCACTGATGGCTTTGTTTTTTAATGACGTGATTGGAAAAGACTATTCCTTTAAGCATCATCACAACCTTAAATTTGGGACGAATATTTTATTCTACTTTTACATCTATATTTTGTTTTGGAAATAATCGTAAGCGCAAAAAATCTTGTATGGTCTTTCTATATAGTATCAATTGAAATGATACATTTCCAGGACTTGATTGGGGGTGGGAATGTCAAGAATCCAGTGTTAGAATCATGTCTAGCGTTTCCATGTGGATGAATCTCAGAGTAAACAGATTTGAAGTTGCACTACAGGGATGTCTCTCATTGCACCATACATTTTTCCCCAGCTGAACCACTTTTCTAGGCTTTGAGAGTTACAAAACACACGTGTGTGTCTGGTTTTTCATGTAGGCAGAATGTGTGGGCACTGCTATGCATTATTTCAAAAGATGTTTCAACAGTGTCACTGTCTCAGAGGCATAGAAATCTAGTAAAAGGACATGTAAAGCCCTTTCTGTGATATGGGTAATTTAGCTAGGAACTTGACACAGAAATGCAGACTCTTGGGTCACAACTCATCATACCTGCTCAATAAAAATTTCATCAGGAACTTCCAATAATTTATATAAGCACTCCTCTCTCACTCACACACAAGGAAAACAAGACACTAAAGTAGAAAGGAGCTAGCAGGGAAGAAGGAGTTCAGTGGAAAGCACATGGATGGGAGTCAAGACAAGGTAATGGAGGGGATTATGATAAAATACATTTACATGCATGAATAAAAATTGTCAATAAAGTGCTGGAGAGATGGCTTAGTGGTTAACACACTTGCCTGCTAAGCCAAAGGACCAGAGTTCAATTCCCCAGTACCCACATAAAGCCAGATGCACAGGGGGTGCCTGTGTCTGGAGTATATTTGCAACCATTCTCTTTCTATCTGCCTCTTTATCACTCTCTGAAGAAAATAAATAAAATATTTTAAAATTATCAATAAAAAGTGGGGAAAAGGTGAAAAAACTTGCATTTTTCCCCTCAGAATTTACCCTTGGGGAAAACTGTAGATTTCGTTGCCATTTTGCTATGGTAGTTAATATGATATGAGAACTTAATTAGTTATGGGTCAAAACTAAATGATAATAGTTTATTTTGAAATTAATTCCTGTGGTGGACTGCTAAGGTGGATTTCACAGACAAAACTAAGTTACTCATCTAGCTCATTACAAAGCATGCATTTTTACTCCCCCTTTTCAAAAACTGTTCATTATTTATGTTGAATTATTTCCCCTTCCTCCTTTTATTAATAATGGCATAGGTAAATTTAATTTGAGATAGCAGGGTTACCTGTCATGCTTTTGTCCTGTACGTACAAACTTCCACTTTTTTTCAGTCTCTAGCCAATATAGGAGAAGAAATCTGCACTTTATTATAGGCCCTTTAGTGGTGATTAACATCTGGAATAGTATAGCTAGTCTCGCTTGTTCTTGGTCCATTTCTAACATGGATCCCTGTTTAAACCTTTAATCAGGGCAGAAAAGGATCGCTATTGCCCCCTACTGGCTCACTGTCTGTTCCCTTTCTCTTCAAGAGGATGCCCAAAGATTTTTAGGCACTGAAGAAAGCTCATTGGAAGGGACTTTCCCCCAGTAGAGAGGAAGAGGGATCCTTGGGCTAAAATCAAACGAAACCACTCAAGAGATGAGGAAGGTGTTAAGGGATTCTAAATTCAATTATTGATCCTCGTGCACCTTTTTTATTTTTTATTTTTATTTTTTGTAAAGGAGCTTCTTTCTCTATGCCAAGGAAATAAATGCCCCTGTTCAGCACAGGACTTGTCTTTTGAATTCCTCTGTCAAGGAGTGAACTACCCACAACCCTATTCTAATTTTAATTCTTTGGAGCCTATTCTCTGTTTCTCTAGTTTTCTTTCCCCACGCCTAAACTGCAGTCTCTTCGGCTTCAAAGTCCTGTCCCTCCCATTCACCAGCAGACTAGCATTTTCTGGAGCTCAGACCCCAACCTCTTTCATCCTCTCCGTCTCCCCTGACTTCAGCTCTCCTCTTGTCGTCATTGCACCCCTTTCAACACCCCATAGGCAAACAACCATCCACTTTGTGCCTTTCAAGGGCAGGCGCGTCCCCTTTTGAATGCCTCTCCCGGACTCCCGCCCCAAGCTACTGAAAAAGGAAACATGCGCACTTCAGAGCTAGGAGCTGTCCGAGTGCTGAAATTTATAGGCTGGGTAAATTCACGTCTCCGTCTTTCTGTAGCTCTCATTCCAGCACAGGATCTCAGCAATTCTCCCACTTCCCCCAAACACTCCAGCGCGCAGAGTCCTTTATTCTCTCTCATCTACAACTTCTTTTAAAAAGAAATCATTTTCTAGAGAAAAGGTCTCTGCTAAAAAGACAAAAAAAAAACAAAAACCACAGCAACCCTACTTTCAGCATGGCATTGTCACCAGACCCCTTTGCATGGTGATGCAATTAAGGTAGCAGCATTTTTATTATTCAGAAACAGCAGCTGGGGGATTCATCAGTTCTGAGGCTTTGTCTTCCCTGGGCTAACTGATGGTCCTGAGCCTCGGTTTGACCTGACCATGATGCCCAGGACTGGCGCTTTTTATTTTTTCTCAGCAAACTGTACAACCTCAAATCTCTTTTTGATTTTCAAGGAAACTAGATTCCTACCAGATTTTGAATTTGGACAATAAATAGACACTTTGTCCAAGCTTCTTTCTGGAATCATTTCGGGATATTTTCCCCAAGCATCACAGAAACAGGAATGAACCGGCAGCTAGTGAACATTTTGACAGCCTTGTTTGCATTTTTCTTAGAGACAGACCACTTCAGGTAGGTGAAATGATTGCATGCTGATATTTTCCACATGAAAACTGTTTGAAAGAGGAAGTGTTGTGTAGTTATCTATTTTTCTGTGCTCTCAATCATACTATTTTAATTTTGTAAAGAAGACTTTGATGTCTTTTGTTCATTTAAAAGGCTTAATTATGGTGGGAGGCTGGCACATTTTCACAAAAGCAAGTTTTATGTTGCACATCTGCACTCTATGCATTTTGACACCCACTTTCACAGCCAATGTGTTATTAATGTAGTCTGGTGAGTTGTATGTTCTTTACATTTCTACATAAGATTGATATTTTTTGCCTTCAAATATTTCTAGAAATCTTTTAAATGGGTTATTGGGTGTAATGTTTTTCTTTTCTTGGTAGAAGTGATTGAAATACTTTCCCAAGAGCATATCTGTTTAATATAAAATGTAAAAGAACACTTATTCTAAGCCAACTTAGGACTTATATTATATTTTACCAAGTAAAAGCATACTATGATGACTATGGTTTTGGAATTTACTTGAAACATCAAAAATATCTTTCTTATCACTCTATACTACTGTTTAGTCGATTTGGAAATTGATCACCTGCCAAGATTTAATTAAAATTGTATTTATGTCTCTGTGAGAAATAGAGTGCACATAATTTAAACAAGTGAGAAGTCAATACTTGCATGCTTGCATTTTCTACATAATTCACTAATGTGAAATCAATTAATAACTCAAAATATTAATTTTATTGTCAGTAAGTGAAATAGCCATCAAATGGCAGAGACAAGACAGAAATAACAGATGTCCCTATAAAAAAGTATAGGACACTTCATTTAATTTTTACAAGACTTTATGGTACTTTTTTTTCACAGAACCAAGAGAAATGGAATACACAGATATAAAGTTTTGAGTCCTTTCAGGTTCATACCTCCTACTATGATTAAGAAAGATTGTAGAATGGGTTTTATTAGAATCACCACTTTCATCACCATCATCATGATTATCTTCTTCATCATCACTCCATTCACCATCATAATCAAATAATAATTGATTAATCAGATGAATCTAAATATAGGAACGTGAGTATTTCTAGATGATTTTATCAATTTTTAACTCATCAAATGTTCATACCATCTTTACACTGATATTTAATGCCTCTTCTTAAAGCTGACTAGAATATGTATTATCTTGTTGAAAGAATCAGGACTACTTGCTAAGTTGTTGAAAACAAAGCCTGTAATATATCTACTTTAGTAGCATTCAGTTTACCACCAACATATTATAAAACAATTTATTTTGCTCCCAACCAGATATGCTCTTTTTATATGTTCTTTATTACTTTTTTCATGGATGTGAAAATCTGAGAAATTTTCCATTCAACCTTTAGTGGTTCTGGTCATGTAAAAGGCAACATGGATTAGAAATATTTTCTCATTAATACTTTATCTGGGAGTCACCAATTTAAATATCAACATTTAAGAAATTACATAAAATAATGGAATTAGTACACACTTATTATTGACCTATTTCAAAATGATGTTGAAGTACCAAATGAAGGATTTTTTTTAGATAGCACATTGGAAAACTCTGATACTTGATAACTGAAATAGAATCTAGCAGGTGAGAAAATATGCATATGCTAATTAACTGCACTGCTTAATTGTTCATCCCATCTTGTTATATGTTTCTTACAAAGATTTGTTTGAGATTGAAATTCTGTAACAAGTTTTAAAGGTGTGGACAAATGATTTTACATCATTCAATAAAATTTAAAAACTATCCTGTTTGTTCCCTGATAATTCTAGAAATACAGACCTTTCATATCCATAAAATCTACAACCTAAATCGATGTTCATTGCTTCATCTTAAACATCTTATGATTAAAGTTTAGAAACATGTGAGATGTTACTCAGAATTTATGCTTCTTAACATTTAAAGTTAACATAAGACTCTGTAAAAGTTCAGAAATAAATCAAAAAGTTAATATTTTCCTGTTTTTCTTCTAACTGACATATCCAATGTCTTTACCAAAATGTGATTCAACCATTCTGTGAGTATTAATGCATAGAGTGTTAGAATTAAATTGTTGCTAAAAGAGGAAATGATATGTTTAGGGCAGCACTCTGCAAAGACCATGACCCCAGGTCTGGAAAGCAACCTTCGCAGACCCTATCTCCTTCAGATTTCTTGGATAAATTAATGGGACGGACATCAGGATATGATGCCAGAATCAGGCCAGATTTTAAAGGTAGGTTCCTCTTAAAACTTATGTCTAGTCTTTCTAACATATCCAAGGTTTCTGAACAGTATTCTCTGAAGAGCATTTTCAAGCTGTTATTGTAAAGTAGAAGTGACAAATACAGTGCTCATTTTACTTTGGAATTCTTTTGAATTATTCACAGATGTAAACACCTCAAATTTTATCTGTCACTTGCCATGTTGAAAAACTTTCCTTGTTTGTATTCTGTTCTACAAATAATCCTAGAGGCACAGAATATGGTGACAATCCTTATTTTATCTTAAGTGGAAATGTGGCTGGAAGTGAATACAAGAGTAAATAATAGACTTGGTGTGTGTGAACACCTATCAGGACACAAGCCAGATACAATGACCACAGCAGAAGACTGGACTTTTAAAAATATTTACATCAAACTGAATTTCAATTTTCAATATAAAAATACCATTTCATAAATGGTATTTATAAATTTATATATAAATTTATATATAAAATTATATATAAAATATAAAATAAATTTATAAAATTTATCTGACCTATAAATTTTAGGGAAGATGAGAAGAGGCCTTCATTTAACATATCAGAAACTCTTGGTTTCCACTTGTTTAAGCATTCCAACCAATTTGTTTGAAATTATCTGAAATCAGCAAAGAATATTATAGAATTGTAAAGTGCACCTATCAATGATGGTGGATACTTTTATTTAACGAAAACAGAAGATTATTTTTATTTATTTACTACAAAACATAGTCAGTGGTCTGTAGAAGTGACTATCCATTTGGTATACATTGAATCCAAAAATATGTATGAAAGAAAAAAATATTCATAGAACTAAATTATTATAAGGCTTTTGTTTTAAAATTGTAATTAAACTCTTATAGTTTAATCTAATATAATGCATTGTAAAGTGTTATTATTATTTTATAAAAGTAAAAACAACATTTTAGATGCTAAGTACAAATTTATGCATGCTTTGGTTTTGCTTACTAACAATTAACTCATTACTTTCCTTGGGTTTTGATTTCCATTGTTGGCAAATATAAGCATCAAAACTAAATTCTCAAAATTTTCTTTAAATACAACACCTCTGAATATACTCTGGGAATTTGGGTAGAATAAGTGTATTGATTTTAAAATACTGCAAAAGAGACAACTAACTTCAGAGTTCAATTTCCCTGAAAAAAACTTCAAGTACATACCATTTCCTATAAGTTTGTGGTTACTGCTTAGGCAGTCAATATTTTAAATGAAATGCTATGAGTAACAAGACAATAATATTCTTTCATTATGATTGTTGATACACATATTTAGAGTCTGAACTATATGAGCAATAGTGTGGGTGCATTATAAGGTTAAAATATGAAATAGATGTGTGTATATCCATTAAAATTTTCTGCAGAGAAATAATATATTATACAAATATATACTCTATTAGATAGAAACAAGTTAGATACCATCCAGCATTTTGGATAGAATACTGTAGAATCCCATGAAATGGCAAAATAATTTTTTACTAGGCTATTCCTGAACAACTTCATTTCACTTAGAGAGGGATAACTCTTCAAGTTCAAGAACATCTTTTTATGATAACAGCTATTGTTCATTATAGTCAAAAATAATTTTTCAAGGAGCTGGATAGATAGCTCAGCAGTTAAAGCTGCATGCTTACAAAGCCCAACAGCCTGGGTTCAATTCCCTAGTACACACATTAAAGTCAGTTGCACAAAGTGGTACGTGCATCTGGAGTGCATTTGCAGTGGCAAGAGGCCCTAGCATCATGCCCACTTTCTCTCTCTCTCTCTCTCTCTCTCTCTCTCTCTCTCTCTCTCTCTCTCTCTCTCTCTCTCTCTCTCTCTCCCCTAGAAATAAGTTAATTAATAAATATTTTAAAATAAATATTTTCAAAAGTTCAGAGGAGTACACAGTGAAAAAAAAATACCCATATACGCACATGACCATTGCCATTTTAAGTGTGCATGTTGACTGAATGAACCATCATTTCCAAAAGGTTTTCCATCTGATTTTTCTACAGATGACAATGCCTAATTGTGTGTGTGTGTGTGTGTGTGTGTGTGTGTGTGTGTGTGTGTGTGTGTGTGTGTGTGTTGTGTGTGTGTGTGTTGTATTATTGCAGGTATGTATGTGGGTTCAAACATATGTGGGTGCATGTGTGTGGGGGTGCATGTGGAGGCAGAGATTGAAAATGGGTGTCTTCCTTGTCTCTCCACCTTTTTAATGAGTAAGGCTCTCTTGTTTGAATGCAGAGCACACCAATTCAACTAGTCTAACTAGCCAGCTCATCTTGAGGATTCCCTTTCTTTTACCCCCATAGTACAGGGATTACAGGCAGACTTCCATATCCACCTGGCATTTACACAAGTGCTAAGGATCTGAATTTGGGTCCTCATGATTGAGCAGCAAGCCCTTTAATTATCTCCCCCCCCCAAGGATGCTCCCCTTTATAAACGACATTTGTCATGGCTCTAAAATACAAATGAATAAAGAGATGTTTTAATGAAATTTTCTTTGCAGATAAAATTAACTTCAGTTACACCCTGAATTTCATAGCAATGTGAACAAATACATTTCACCACAGCAATGTTTTGGATATGATCTGGAACTGATAATACCAGGAGAAAATTATTCACTCCATATCTTTATACATGCCACACAAACTATTTTTTTTCATGTCTGGAGACCTAAGTTGGAAAGTGTGATGTGTGATGTTTAGCCTACATTTATATGCAATATGGTTTTCTGTAATTTGCAATGGGTTAGCAGCTCAAGAAATGTTTCATATATATGCAAATTAGTCTACTTCCAGGAAATCAAAGGTCTTCAAGTTTTATCCTTTGGAGAATCTCTCTGTAACTCAGTAGAGTTCAAATTCAAATGTAAATAAGAGCTCATGACCAGCAGGAACACTTTGAAAGGACACTTTTCTCAGTTTGTGGATATTGCAGTCCAGCCTGAACATCATTTTGATCACATAGACATCAGACATTACTAAGGATCCTAATAAAGAGGAGCAGAATGGTTATGAGTATTAGAAGCAGAAAGTAGTAAAAGCACCAAGGCACCTGAACAGGTACTAAAGCCTTGTTCATGCAGGGATTTTGGTTTTATTAGGAAATGCTGGAAACAATTGGTTCAATTATAAATCACTATGTTAGAAGTTATAGAATTGTCAGGATTATCCATCTCATAATTACTTTCTTCACAGAAGAATTCCTATTCTCTCTTAAATCCGGGTCTCCTTTAATTAATCAACAGACTTGAGGTAAATGGCTTTTAAACTGCTTGAATGGAAAAAAAAACTTAATTGAACAATGCCAATGTTGAAACATATTAGAGTAATTGTTATAAAATACAAAATGGGTCTTCATATATCTATAAATGTCAATGAGTCAGTGTTGTTAAATGTGAAAAATTCAGGGTATAAATATGATTTTGGTGACAATATCTTTTAATTTTGATAATAGTACTCCACCTGGCCTAGAACTAAGTCAAATTGTAAGATATTTGACATTTTCATGAGTAAATAATTATTTAATCATGGATGAATACATAGGTTATAGCTACAATGGGGAGTTTTTGTTTCCTTTTTTTTCTTCCTTTAGTTGTTTTCTCATTTCTTCAATTTTTTACATGGCTGAAAATAGTGGGTTTGTTCTAGGGACAATTAGTATAAAGTATCCTTGCAAAGTATTTTTACTATTCTTATATATCCACCTTGCACAGTTCATACAATATGGGAATATATATATATATATTCTTGTAAGACCCCAGACCCAAAAGAAGACTCTGACAAATTCTCCTATGCAACACACAAAAGGGTTTTATTTAAAAATAACCAAGCATGCTGGGGCTCAATCCATATCCTCAGGTAGAACAGAGGCAATTTGAGCCCCGAGCCAAGTCCCAGCAGGTCCTTTAAAATGTTACAAACATACATCACAATTTGGGGAATTTTTACAGGGTTTTTCCATTAACCAGAGCATCTGCACATTCCTTCCATACCTGTAAAACCCATCAGTAAGGGCATTCTCAGTATTTACCGTGCTTAACCACAGATGCAAGATTACAGGAAACAGAGGCAAGATAACAGGAAAGGATGAGATGGGAGAGATGCAAACCAACATACCATTCTGGAGTAGATATTTCCTTTTTCTACTTCCTTCTATTAATAATTAGCTCCCTCTTGCCTTGAGATTTTCTACTTTTATTTTAACTCTAATTTTACTCTAACATTCTGTATATATCTATGTATATGGATTAGAATATCTGAAAATGCATAGGAGAATGTCAACATTGGTTGCCTCTGAGAAATGGGAATGGTTGATTACAGGACCAGAATAGAAGGAAATTTTGCTTTTCTCTGTGTCTCTTGAATTTTGATCATTGCACATATTTCCATTAATTGTTAGGTACTAACAGAGAGGTCAAGTTCAAGGAATAAACTCTCTTGAGTAGTGTCTGTTGTTACAGATTAGAGTCAGTGTAATTTAAGGTGAAGTAACTTGAATATGGCCCAAATTCAATGATATTCAGAAAGCTTCCTTGAAATCCCCTTCCTAGTACACTTGCTAAACTAGCCTGCTACTCTCATGTCTCAAGTAACTGTACTGTTGCTTCTGTTTTTGCATTAATGCTATGTCATATTAAACCCACATGATAGACCTGGCATAATCAGTTACTTTCCTGAAAATTTGTATGAGAATATTTGTCTTCTTCTGGAGTTAGGGGAAAATATTTTGAACCTAAAGTTTTAGAACAAGACAATACAGGATTTGAAAACTAGGGACATTTTTGTTAAAGGAAAAGGTTAGGTGTAACAAAGGGAAATTTATATGTAGTCATTTTGCTCAAGAATAATTTGGATTAAAATATTTTTATATATGAAAGTTACTGATTATGTCACAATTAATTTTAGCTTTTATGTGTTCTTTAAATACCAATCCACACATTTATATACACTAGCCCCCATGCCTTGGGCTCAGAGAGTACTTGTCATGGATTTGAATTGACATAAAAAAAGAAAGCATTTGAATGGATGTTGACGAGGTATATTCCAATAGGTTTGTTAACATATTTCACATTGGTAGAAACAGGGTACTATGGTGGAAAGAGCCCTTTGTTTGATTGCATAAAATTCACATTCATACTGTGATTCAGCCACTTTTGACAAAAGATATATTCACACCTCTCCTGTCTCACATTTTCTCCTGCCTTTCACTGTCTCATTTGGGTTGTTCTGAGGATCAAATGAGATCATGTATTTTAATGATTTCTTTTTAACTACTAATGTAATTACAGGGAATTTGAATTTTTTTTCATTTGTTTTGTTTGTTTGTTTCTCTCTCTCTCTCTCTCTCTCTCTCTCTCTCTCTACATATATATATATATATATGTATATATATGTATATATATATATATATATATAATATATATTGTCCATAATGAGTTATACTATTCAGTGGACAAACAATGAGTTGTTATCTCCAATTCCCCAATGCCCCCCTCCCCATCCCCAATCAGCTGGAAATTTTCTTTTGTAGCCAATTTTACTGTGTATTGGCAAACCTTGTCATTATGGTGACTAGATACTTTTTATTGTTTGATTATTTTAACATGGGAAGAAACAACTTAGAAATATTGTTAGGATCTTAGATTCTATCAGAGTAACCAGACAGTAGATACCATATATCTCAGCTGGTTTTCTTTTCATTAGTTCAGTAGTAAAATTTTCAATCTAAATGGCCTACTTCCGACTCCTATTAAACCAAGAGGGACCCATTAGTATGAATGAATTATATTTCTACTTTGAAATCCCATCCAGGATTACTTCCTTAGACACCTTTAAAAAAAGCAAATAAGCACTACAGAAAAGGAAAATTGTGTATTTAATTGAAGAACCATGAATTTTATTTCTGATATATCTTCTTGTTCAGCTACTGTTGTTGCAAAATTCATTACACAAAAAGAATTGAATTGATTCCCTAACAATTTATGATACTGAGCATATTGTTTTGTTAATTTATATAAATTTATTCCAATAAAACCTTTAAAAAAGAATAGAATTGATTTCCTATTTTAGAATAAGCATTAAAAACAGGATCATTGCTCTCTACAACACAATATGTTGGTTAAAGGAAATGAAAGTCTACTTTGAGAAAGCATTTCATTAATTGCGGCGAGCTCCTCGACCAGCGAGGAAGAACAACCACCACTCGAGGATTCTTCTCAAATCACACTTTATTGGAGAGCCTTTTGATTGAAGGGAGAGCAGGAAGCGAGGGGGCCCGAGTGCTAGAAGTCAGCTGCTTATATAGGGATTAAGGACACGGGTCACCCCATGATTGGCTGATACCAACTTGCCACCACCAGGCGCCACGGGATTGGCTAGGGACAGTTATATAACTCGCACATGCGCAGAGCCAAAGGCACATCTTTCTCAAAGCATTGCCTAATATGGAGTTGTTTACCACTTAGCTGCAAGGAAGTGGGCGCCATCTTGTAATGGCGATCGTCCTGGCTCCCTGCAATTAATCTCTAGTCAAGGGTGGATAATCCACTATCCTCACTTATTTTATTGAGAAAGCTCAAATATTTTACCCCCCCAAAATTTTTCCCATATTCTAGAAACTTTTTGATCCTCTCTATCATGAAGTACAGATCCGTCCACTTTGTTGATAGTCTTTGACTTAAATGAAGATCAAAATGGTAATGGCATCCACATAGATTTGTGTGTTGAAGTTATTAGGCTTAGGGTGAGAAAAGTCATTGATTGGTCTTGATGGTACTGATATTTTTCTTGGTATGTTGACTCAGACAAGTTTTGAAATAGGGTCTTAAAAATGGAAATAGCCTCATCTAGCTACATAATGAGGTCTTCAGAAGCATTATGAGATCCCACGGAGTTAGCACCTAAGAGGCTCTTTTAACTGTGGCATGCAGAATTTCCTCTTTGACTTCTTTCCTGAGAGGAATAAGCTAGACACTTATGACTGACTGCAGACACTTTCCCCCATGTGAAGCCACTCAAGGAAGGATTGGAGCAAAAGGCTAAGGTATCTAACTGGTATTCCGAAATATGAAGGGCATTTAAGAACAAAGTCACTAGGTTACCTGGCTGAGGTCTAGTCTGGCTACCAAAGCAGGCTATCTCTGACTCTTACCCTGATTTGTGAACATAAGTACATCAATTTGTGGCTCTATTTCATGCACAATTTCATCAAAGAGAGCAAAAGAAATCATTATCTGAGTATAAATATATGGCAAGTCCATAGGTAATTATTATGTATGAACCTGGATAAGTTTTTTGTCTATTTCTTCTTTTTTGATGGGAAGACATATTTTCTTAAGAGATAAAAACCTAATTTACCTATGTACTGCCAAAAGTTAGAATAAACAAGCTACACTGGAACATCGATGTGTATACAAAATAATCCATGTAAAGGTGTTACATTTTTACTTTGGGGTCTAAGCACACAGCTTATTTATTAATTCCTTTCACAGGTACCTAGAGACCAGTTACCATGTTTCATGTACTATGTTAGATGCTAAGTACACATTGCTAAAGACAATGAAATCATTTACATATCAGTCACTACAGCTATTACACTTCAATAAAGATGGCAATAAAATTTGTAAACCAGATGCTAAATCATGCGAGGTCATTGTAGAAATGAGATTGTATAGTCCACCTCTGTATGAGAGGTTTTAAGAATTGATTTTAAGAATCAATTGCTAAAGGGAGAGTGTGGTATTCTTGTACTAACAGAGGATCTGAAAGAATCAAGGAAGGGAATAGTTATCAGGAGGTAATAAAGGCAGCTATATAGTGCAGCCACCCAGTGAGAACTGGGAAGCATTGTGGTCAGTTGTCCTGTGTTGCCCTAGAGGAGAAAATCCAGGAGATTAATATCCTGACATCACTCTTTCCTTTTCCTGTATGAGCCTGCCATGGGTCAAGTGTATTTAACAGTCAGAGGGCAAGAGAGTCTAATAACACCAACCTTGAAGACCAGCTTACAGGATACATAGAGTAGAAAGGCAAGAGAGAGTCACTGGGGGTGGTGAAAATGGCAGGTAACCAGCCCAAATGTCAAGTTATAAGCAGTTACCTCACTATAGCATTCAGATTATCAAATAGATAACTACAAAATAGATGACAAGTTTAATAAGCTTTCCCTTATTTGTCTGTGGAAAGAAATGAAATGAAGAATGGATACCATTTAACCATTTCAATATATTATCCCAATAAATAAATGCTAATCCAAAAGGAGAGGAGAGAATAATGTAATGTGGTAGTTCTGAAAGAGACTCAATCAACCATAGTGTGCACCCTCGAGAGTGAGTGCACACATACACACACACACACACACACACACACACACACACACACACACACACACCACCCCCCACAGGAAGGGGACAGAGTAAGTGAGATGGAGGCATAGAGAATGAAAGATCTACATAAAACTACAAGAAACTAATATAGTCCCACTCTGATTTAGTATGCGCACTAATATTGGTGTGAATGTTTCTGTCGTAATTCCAAGTTGGGATGTTTTCTAGGCTTATATTTAAGCACAAAATGTGATGCAAAGATTCTTCAGAGCCATATTTCTGAGATATGTTCTTCTGCCCATGCTCTTCAGTTTTGCACAAATCTGGTAGAATATTAGAGAAAGGGGAAAAAAATGAGTGCAAGATTAGAAAGAGCCAGAAAGAAAAGTGATGCACATTTCCAAAAAGTAGCATAAACTGGGAGCAGTTGCTCATTTCCCACTCCTTAACTGATTTGATTACAGTGCTTGGATTATAGCCATTTATTGTTGCAGTTCTGCTGCTTTAGGAAAACCTCAAAGCCACCTTAACACTAATTTTTTCTTTCATTTGTAAAACCCAAATGTACACAGAGATAATATAATCTATCTTCTGATTCATTTACATTTAAATACTTCTGTGTTGATTCATAAGAATCCACTACTTTCTGTCCTATGAGGGAGTCAAGATTCTTTTTTTAAATAAGGTATTGTATTTGAAAAAAACAACATTTTTTAATATCTCCCTCCAGAAATGTGTTCAGAAAACAAGTAATCTGCCTTTAAACTTTGAACCTCAAAATATGAAAAACAGGTGACAAAAACATATAGCAAACATCATTCCAACAACTCAATTTAGATAATGTGATTCAGTATACTGTATAATATTCATGAACTATTCCTTTTAGTCTACTTTTCATTTAAATTGAATGATTTTACTACATGAACTTTGTATGGAATATATCAAATGAATGGACTGAGGATGTAATAAGGAAAAGAATTGGCAATAAACCAGATATTTATCTCAAGCCATATTTTCCAGACTGACTTAGAGCCACCTGGAAGTCATACTTTTATGAGAAAGTGATAAGTGTTTAAGGAAACAAATATAGTTACCCTGATTGGAGTATTATATAATGTATAGATGTATTAAATACCACATGATATTTCAAAACTCTGTGTAGTTTTATTTTTTAATATTTTATTTATTCATTTTCAAGCAGAGAGAGAGAGAGAGAGAGAGAGAGAGAGAGAGAGAGAGAGAGAGAGAGAGAGAGAGAGAGAGAGAACCAGGGCCACAACCTTGTGGGTCTGGCATATGTGGGTACTGGGGAATTGAACCGGGGCCTTAGGCACTGGAGGCAAATGCCTTAAACACTGAGCCATCTCCCCAGCCCCTGTGTGCAATTTTATGTGTCAATTAAAAATGTAAGGGCTGGAAAGATGGCTAAGTGGTTAAAAGTACTTACTGAGAAAGCCTGATGGCCCAGGTTCGAGTTCCCAGTACCCATGTAAGGCCAGATGCACAAAGTGACACATGTATCTGGAGATCTTTTTAGTGGTAAGAGGCCCAGGTATGACCATTTTATCTCTCTTTCTCTTTTGCTCTAATTTTGATCTCCCTGTCTCTATTTCTTTGCAAATAAATAATTAAATAAATGTCTCTGCAGAATCTCTGGATAAAGAAATCTTGCAATATTCATTTCAATAAAATCATTGGTTCTGAAGCTTAAGAACTATGGGGCTAGCAAAATAATTTTTATTGAGAACTTTATTATATAAACATACTATAATTTGATCTTATTCCCATCTCATACTCTTTTGTTTTTTCTGTTCTACCCCCAATCTACTGAGAACCTTCCACTTTCTAAGTAGTCCTCCTCTGTTTTATTATCTCATTCCTTTTGTCCAAATTAGTCTTCCATGCCAAGATGTTCATGGCCTCAGAACAGTGCAGGTATTGTGGGGGTCTTGGTAACCACTGTGGGGTCATGGATACACAAGTTAGTTCTTCCGGTAGTGCTTAGAATGGAGAACAAGAACATTTTGCCCCTGTGTGTGAAGGTTACTACTTCCTTTACATCATTCTTCCTAAGTCATTGTGTGTCCATAATACATTTCCAAACACAGAACAAAAATTCCACATAGGAACAAATTCTCAACAGTGGCTCTTTAAACTGTGGTTTTGACAACTATGGCCTGGAACATGTCACTTCATCTCTCTGGGATTCACTTGCATTATTTCTAAAACAACAGACTTTGGACCAAGTTGTCTCTTTAATTCTGTTCCAATATTTGGAGTCCCTGGTCCTCAGAGTCTAAATTAACAGATTTTAGAATGTTCTGTTATAAATTATGGATTCACCCACAGAATATCTTTGGTGTACTGCATCTTCCAAAAGAATTTGTTTCTTCTCTGGAAAATCAATAACTCCTTCCAAAATTTTTGGCAATCACCTATATTTTATTTTTTGCTTTTAGCATTGACAAGATCTCATTCTTCCATCGGAATATCCCAGGCACCTCCAAGAGAGTTCCAAAAGAAATTAGACATTAACAATTTTTGCCTTTATGTTGTTCAGGGAATAACAAATTTATGTGAAAGACTATTTCTAGAAAAGCAGCTACTATGTTTTGAAAATTGGCATTTGTCAAAAGCTGTTTCTCAAAAAAGAGTCCTATTAAATATTCTCTAAGTTTTTAAATATAAAATTACCATGGGAAACTATAAATTATCCCTTGAGAGACTCCAATATTTATTATAGTATTAGAAATCTTTGAGCAAACTTGCAATAAGAAATACTTAGTAAAGTTTTTAAAACATTTTTATGCAAGTATTTGCCCCACATTAATTTGTTCATCTATTCTTTATAATGAGTAACTTCTGAATATGTAGTGTTTTATGAAATCATATGAGAAATGTACTTTTGAAAAAAATCAAGAATTTTTCAAAATTACCCAGCAATATGTGATAATGATGGGAAAACTAATTACACATAAATATGACGCTCTTCAAGAAAGATAATAGTCATAAAAGTAAGAAGGCTCTTGCTTTAAATAAATGAGCCTTTCATTAAAATATATGGTCAACATTATCCTTCTAATGTCACAAGAGAATTAGTGCACAAATTAAGATGTTATTGATGACTAGTTATCTTCCGCTCCATTTGCATGAAGAAATAAAGAGTGAGATTTAAAAATGAGCATCATTGAAAGGACATTAGTTAATATAGTGCAATACTTCGATCTGACCTGTTTTAGTCCTCGTGATTTGTGAAAGCTAAGTGGCAAATACACATGTATACAAGTGACCTTTAACCTTGAACTAGAGAGCTCAAGATATAGCAAAGTTTCATACCTGCATGAAGAATTTCTTTTTGAAGTGCTATCTACTTTTATAGGCAGGTTGCTAGGATAGAGAAATCTTGTAGCTTTGTAATTGTCCTAATTGTTTGCTGAAGAATACAAGAGCAGGAATATGGGAATTGAGACTTCAGAGACTTCAGAATGCTATCTTCTGGGTACAAGACCACTACACTCATGAACACAAGGTTTTCTGCACATGATCAAGTTTTAACCTTTTGGTTTCATATGTTTTTAGCAGTTAAATGTCAGTCTACTTTTCTCTTTCAAATTTTACATCACAGTTTATTAGTGATAAGGTTCTTACACCATTCAGCATTTTTTTCCCTTCAAGAGTATCACTATTCCATACCTTCGAATCGGTGACCACTCTGTGACCAGGGTCTTACTTGACCTGGTCCTTATCAAAAAGACATTTTTCTACTTATGTCCAAAATTAGGAAGAATTGCTCACAGTCTAGGCTATGTGTTTATTTCATTTTTCCCAAGCACCTACAGTTCTAAGATTCATGTGTATTTGTCATGCACATATGTTGGGTGCTTCTCCAGATGTCTTACCACACGGGTCCCTGGCCCCCTGCTAAATGAACCTGTGTCTCTGGTCAGCAGGAGACCTAGCTCAATCGAGGAAAGGTGAGCACGGCAGCTGGACAATCACACGCAGCTGGGAGAAGTGTCCAAGCAGATTTCAAACTTTATTTTCACATCCAACCTTATATACAATCTAGGGATGGGTTGCATTGCCTTATCTCTTACACAAAGGGGGCTCAGTAAACAGGAATGCAGCTACAGGAACTCAGGCAGCAAAGCTTATTAGCACTTCTATCACCTCTGCCTCAGGGGACACAGGTGTGCTAGGATTAAAGGTGTGTGCCCCCACACCCTGCTTGTTTCTAAAACTAGTTCAAGGTTACTAAAACTTAGTTCAAGGTTACTCAGCTAGGCTGGGGCACAACACACATTTAGGCCTCATTTAGGTACACATGATGTTCAAATATGCTGAATAAATATTCCCACTTTAAAAAAAATGTAAGAGCCATGGTGGGGCAGACTATCCAGAGATGTCGTCCCCACACCCATTAACAATGCACAAAGAGGTAAGGAAAAGAAAAAAAATGGCTACCTCTGGTGCAGTTCATAACCCCCACCTATGGACAGATCCCGAATATGCACCTAGGAAGTGTAAGGTCGGAATTCAGGCTGCACCCTGATCCTCTTCCCAACCCAGACTCAGTATCAACAAAGATCAGAGATAAAGACTTCCTCTAGTAAACAAGAAACAACACCTGGCCTGAAGAGACTGTCCTCCCGAGAGACTGTCCTTCTGACCCCCTCCTGATCCTGAGAGCACGTGACCCCCTGAGCCCTGCACCCAACCTCATGTGACCAACAAGACCCCAACCTGAACGTTTTTCCCTTTAAAAGCCCTGATCTAAACCTGCCTCGCGCGCTTTTTCGCCACCCTTGGTGAAAAATGCCCGGCAGCTCGCTTTTCCTCCTAGTAAAACCTTTCCTTTCAGAGTGGTCTCTCGTGGTCATTTCCATTCTAACATCTGGTGCCGAAACCCGGGAGGGGGTCACCCTGGATTGCCCCTTTGGGTGACCGGACCCCCTTCCCAGACCACACGACCACCGAGCTGCTGTCGACCCTCTGAAAGCCTCGGACCTTCTGCCCGCTTGCCAGCTTTCCCGCCCACCACGATTTGGCCCTGTCTTCTCTCTTCCTCCTCATTTCTCGGTAAGTGTGTCCTTTAAATCTCGGGCTAGCCTGATCTCTGCTCCTGCCTCTGTCTCTAAGCCGTGCCAGCACGCCAGGCTTCGCCCTCTCGCCCTTTGGTCTGACCCCAGGTTTCGAGAAAGACACACTCTCGTCACCTCTGGGTCCCTCTCTCCCTGATTGTGATTGGGCCTAAAGGGGCGCCTTTTGGCTCGATCCGTCAGTCTTGGGACACCTTGCTTCTCTTCTCTTCTCTTCTCTTCTCTTCTCTTCTCTTCTCTTCTCTTCTCTTCTCTTCTCTTCTCTTCT
>PVHP010031637.1:0-20857 GCA_004024765.1 Zapus hudsonius | reverse complement strand
TTAGAATCATTGAGCTTGGAGTTAGAGATTGATGGTGCCCTGTTTGTTTTAAATCTTGTATTGTATTGGTCAATCTGTTTTTGCTGTGCCTCATGTTTTGCATTGTGAATGTTCTGTGCCATTATGGGTTTATTTTTGGTATTATGGCTCAGTTGAAAGCTGTGGGGACTTAAGAGTTGAGCTGAACATATTGTGTTTACATCTTGTATGATTATTAGTTTGTGGGGGCCAGGGGCGGACTGTCATGGTTTGATTCAGGTGTCCCCCACAAACAAATGAATTTGTTCTGATAGATCGATCCTCTCAGCTGATGGCAGTTTGGGTTTTACAACCTCGAAGAAGCTGTGTTGTCAGGGGCGGGCTTATGGGGTTATAAGCCAGCTTCCCCTTGCCAGAGTTTGGCATACCTTCCTGTTGCTGTTTGCAGTGCTGTGGCAGAGGTGATGTCCAGCCCTCTGCTCATGCCATCGTTTTCCCTGCCAGGATGGAGTCTCCCCTTGAGTCCGTAAGCCAAATAAACCCATTCTTCTACAAGCCGCTTTTGCTTGGGTTCTTTCTGTGCAGCAACTAGAAAGCTGACTGCAACAGGAGGTGAGACAGATAAACTCAGATTTCTTAACGTAGCTCTCTGGGTTCTTGTCCTCAGTGACTTTCCCCTGCTTGTGTCTTCATCCACTTGGCTGGCCTCCCACTTCCCTTCCTGTTCACCCCTGTACTTCCCCTGCCATCACGTCTACTGATATTATTATTTGCCTACCTAGAAGAGAATTTCTAGAATCTCTTTCCTTAATTTAGATTCATGTTTAATTCTCTGAGCGAATCATTACTTCAAGGAAATCATCCCCACTCTTTCAAACTTGCCTTCTTAAAAACTAGATAAAAAGCAAGTTAGGTTAGGTTATTTACATCTCTTCTCTGCGTGTCCTCTGCTCCCAATGACTTTTGTTGCAGTAATCAAAAATGATGATACTGGGCACAAGCCTGGTGGCAAAGACTTGTCATCCCAGCTACTCTCTTATGTTCAAGGTAAGCTTGGGCAACTTGCAGTAAGATCCTATATCAAAATAAAATATGAAAATATATCACTCAAGGGCAGAGCTCTTGCCTATCTTGTGGAAGGCCTTACTTGGTTCAATCCCTAATACCACGAAAAGAAGAGGCGAGAAGTCAATGTTTAAAACAGCCATCATCACTAAAATTCAGCAAACCCTTCTATGTACAGGCATACTTCCTGGCAAGAACTCCGTGACTGTAAACTTTTCTTACCCCCCATTTTGAAGACAAGGAATATAGGAGCTCTTAATCATGGAACCTTTCTGCCTCCATGAACTTGTTTTATTTCACCTTCAAGCTTCTGTGTAGAAAGTGAGGAAGAAAAGGTTCCCGATGTGGTGAACTTCTTGGGCAGCAAGAATCTGATGTCATTTCGAATAGAGGTTTTGGGTTGGCATCATTTAGTTACTTCTCTCTCTCTCTTCCTTTCTTTGTTCTTGCTACAGATTAACTATTTTTTCAGAAGTTTCACACCTCCAAACAAACTCAGAGTGGTACTATATATATGCAATTTTGAAATGATTTATACAAAAATCCTCTATTATCTGCAGAGAAGATGCCTCACTTCCCCCAGGTGGATTCACAGGCCGTGAGTGGAATTCAACACCACCTATTGTAATTATTTTACACATATGTACTTCTTGGTAAAGTTAATTTATACAGTATGCATGGTAAGACTGAACAACACTGGCTAATAATAAATAGAACAATTATAACAATAATACACTGTCATAAAAGTTATGTGAATGTGGTCTTTTACACTCATTCTGCCTTTCTCCAAAAATTTCTCTTTGTGGTAGTGTGAGGTAGAGGCATTGTGATAGTGTTGGGAAATCCTACCCATGCACGAGAGCTACTTGAACACGGCACTACCAATATCACGAGAGTATTTGTAACTGCGACAGCTCCTCCAGTGACTAACCAGAAAGTACCATCTCTAACACAATGTGTCTGACAAGGGATGATTCTTTTCCTGAGTAGATGGAGAAGGCTGGTGTGAGGGTCTTCATGCTTCTCAGAATGGAATTTTTAATTTAATATTTTAGGACTGCAGTTGACTGGGTGGCAAACTACAAGAAGTCAAATGTTGACTAGGGAGAGACTACAGAGCATAACATATGAAGAACATTATTTTAGCATCATAAGATCTTTTAATCCCCTCAAATTTATCAGATATTTTTATGTTTCTTATACTTATTACCAAAAAAGGAAAGAAAAAAGACCCTATGGTTTTCTTCTTCTAAAGTCCCACTGAGTTTTGAATACAGTCCTATCATAAATCATTTCATTCAGAATCAAAACATCAATGATTACAATGCTTTAGCATCTGTGTTTTCATAGTCTGCCTTAAGCAACTGTCTTTTAATGGATATTTTCCCTTCTGTTGCTTATTTTCAATATCCATTGAGGATTGAGAATCTGAAATTTGAATTTTGGCTGGAGGTCCTGACAAACTTACTCAGAACCTTCCAACCAGGATTGTCCATCCCACCACATTGTCTCTCCTGTCCTGACTACAGTGCAGTTCCTTGTTCGTCTTTAGAAGGAATGTTATCTGGAATCCAAAGGAAACTTCTAATGATAATGAATATTGCAGAGTAGGATGCCTTCTTGTTATAATCATCAGTATTACAATAAAAAATGAAAGCTATAGAAAGTACCCTAAGGCTTTTTATATTATTTGCAGTATTTGTGACGTACTCATATCTTGTTTAATATTCTAAAAGTACCTTATTGCATAATATTCTAAAAAATATCTTGATTAATATTCTAAAAGTATCTTATTGCATAATATTCTAAAAAATAGAATGGGGAATGTCATTATATTTTGATAGATATTTTAAACTTAGTATTCTTTTAACAGGCTTATTTCTCTTGAGTCAATTGTCTTTTGGTTAAACATTCAATTGGAGCAAGACATTATATAGCTTCTTTTTTTAATGTAACAGTTCTTAGTTTTGAAATCTCATTGATCACATTGTTACAGTTCAAAAAATTTTTGGAAATAGAATCATATACATTAATTTATATGTAAATATCTTGACCTAAGGATGTCTGCATAACACATTTTGAACTATATGTTGTCTTAAATGATTGCATGTATTGAATGAACATCTAAATTAATTCTGATTTCCACTTGATGTCAGGTATGATTAAATCCAGTCAAGTGTGATTCATTTCTTTGTAATGAAATTCATGAATTTCATGAATTTATGAAATGAATTCATGAATTTATGAAATGACTACTATTGCTTCCTAAAAATGATCCTACATAAAATAATTTTTATGTACTTCCTATGAACTAAGATAAGGGTGTTTTATTACTTCTGAAATGTAAAGCCTACAATGCCTAAGCTCTAATACCTCACAGACCATAAAAATGTGTGTGGGAACCTTGGCAATGGTATCTCTCTTGTATCTAGCATGAACAATAATCATTCAGACCATCTATCCATAAATTCCATTAAGTCTGAAATAATTCATTTTTATGTGTGGCATGTTGAATGTGTGTGTGTTTTATGTACATATATGTAGATACATATGCATTGTATTGATACACATGGAGACCAGAGGAAAATGTCTAGTGCTATCACTCATCCACATGTTTCCTTGAGATGGAGTCTCTCACTGGATCAAGGTCACATGACTGACCAGTGAACCCCAGAAATGCTCCTCTTCTACTCCCTATAGTGCTTGGAATATAGGTGTGTGTAGGGCATACCCAGCTTTTTTACATGTGTGCTAAGGATGGATATCATATGATCTCAGGCCTTCTCAGGCCCATATACTTATGTCGGAAGAGCACTTACTCGCTAAGCCAGCACCTCAGCCCCAGTTACCTCATTCCTTTTTATTTTTTAAATTTTATTTATTTATTTATTTATTTATTTATTTATTTATTTATTTATCAGTAGAGAGAGACAGACAGATACACAGAGAGAGAGATAGAGAGAGAGACAGAGAGACAGAGACAGAGACAGAGAGAATGGGCACTCCAGAGCCTTCAGCCACTGTAAACTCTGGATGTATGTGTCATTTTTTGTTTCTGACTTTATGTGGGAACTGGAGAATCAAACTCAGATCCTTAGGTTTTCCAGGCAAGTGTCTTAACTGCTGAGCCATCTCCCAGCCCCCTAATTCTTTTTTAAAATATAATTTTATTTATTTATCTGAGAGAGAGGAGGGAGGGAAGGAGGGAGAGAGGGAGAGAGGGGGGAGAGAGAGAAAGAGAGAGAGAGAGAGAGAGAGAGAGAGAGAGAGAGAGAGAGAGAGAGAGAGAGAGAGAGAATTGGCACCCCAGGGCCTCCAGCCACTTCAAATGAATTCCAGACGCATGTGCCACCTTGTGCATCTGGCTTTCTGTGGCTACTGGGGAATTGAACTATGGTACTTCTCCTTTGCGGGCAAATGCCTTAACCACTAACCCAGCAATCCAGTCCCAGTTTTCACATTCTTTTTTTTTTTTAATATTTATTGTCCATAATGAGTTACATTATTTAGTGGGCAAACCATGCGTTGTTATCCCGACTTCCCCAATTCCCCCTCTCCCCATCCCTGATCAGTTGTATATCCTCCTTCGTGGGCTGTCTGTATTAGTCCTTGTGACAAGGGATCCTGTGATAAATAAGTCTGTTTAGTTTTGTACCAATTAAAAATGGCTGTATCACTTCTCATTAGTGATGACGAAGCTCCTGACTACAGTGTAGATCTCTTTGAAAGCATAAATTTTCAAAGGAAGTTTTCTTTGTGAATCCTAATTTCCTTGCTCTAAATCCTCTTTGTTGACTATCATGCATTTCCAGCTCTAATAGATATTCGAGGAACACAATATAAAATGTTTACATTTATTGGCTTACATAATCCATTTACCTGAGGAAATGAAAACAATAGTTCTACCAATTTTGTCTCCCAGTAATAATCATATGGTTTGATGTTTTTCTGTCAACATATTCCACTCACTAAAGAGTATAGTAATAGTGTTAATGTAGAGTTCGAAATAAAAATGGCCTAGGGATATTCCTCATTTTTCTCTAGCTACATGTGTAGGCTCACAGTACATTTTTTTATGCTTGAAATAGATGTTCTAGAATCTCCCTGACTATACCTTTTTTGTTTGTTTCTTTTGAAAGAGGACCACTAAGCCAAGAGGACTGTCTTCATCTTTGAGGAAGGATAGCTTTCTAACTAGCAGGAAAGGCCTTCGTTTTCAAAGGCTGGACAGAATGCTACTTGAAAATTCACTCCAGCTGGGTAAATGGAAGAACTGAAAGAATTCCAAAGAAAGAATATTCTCTGAGCATTTATCATTTGATTTTCATTTGGATAAATTTCCATTTGATCCAAGAATTTGTCTCAGGATTTTGTTCTTCTGAGACAGAAAGGGAAGCATTGATGGCCATGTTTGACTCCTGAGTGAGTAGTTTTACTTTTCATTATCTTTGCTAGATCCATTTCAAACACGCATTTCTGTAAGCCCACACATGAACACACATATACAAATACACAAGAAAAAGGCTTTCTTGGCAGTACTGCCAAGAAAAAACAAAGAGACTGGAGGTACTGAAGATATTATGTACTGTCTTTCATTGTCTGATGCACTAGTTCCCTCAACTGTCTAACTGTTCCATGGGGAGGCAGGGAGTAACCCTGGGGTTGCGTCATAGGGGCATAAACCATTTCCAAGTTCCTAAACCTATCCCAGATTTTTATAGCTGTAATCTAATGTTTTCAGCTAATTACTGACTACCTATTTAAACCTAGTTTTCAAATGTAACCTCAAAAACATTCTTAAATGCACTTTGATTTGTTTCGGTATTTTCTTTTTAAAAATTATTTGCATGGGAGTGCTATGCCAGGGCCTCTTGCCACTGCTGAAGAACATCAGACACTTACATGAAGTTTTGTTTCTGACTTACAACTTCCATGGGGAGCTTGGGAATCAAACCCCTGCAAGCCAGCTTTACAAACATGTGCCTTTAAACACTGCACCATCTCTCCTGCTCCTGAGTGAGTAGTTTCACTTTTCATTATCTTTGTTAGATCCATTTCAAACTCTTGGTATAATTAGTTTGAAGAACAAAGAGACTGGAGATACAAGCTCGCATTACTATGGTACTGAACTCAAGGCCTCTGGCTTGCATAGCAAGAACTATACCCACTGTGTGAAATGAGGGGCTAAGCTACCTCCACAGCCCCTTTCATGAACTTCCACAGTACTGTTGGTGAATGAGGTGTGTCCTGACACCACTGTGGGCTTTCCCTCTCAACATTGGCTGTGCTAGCTCAGCATTCCTAGCTAGTGTGTTTCCTTCTGGTGTTTTGATTTGGTTTCTGTAGGTCCATCATCCACCTGTCTATTTAATTAATTTTATCTGTATTCCTTTTCTAACTTTTTAAGGTGATGTTGAGTTTTGTTTCTGTTTTTCATAGTTAGGAAGAATAATCAGTGTAATAACTACCATAAATATGATTAACTTAATCTTTATAGAAATTCAACCCTAATTTTGACCTACCTGTTAAAATATTCAAAAAAGAAAATATGATTTATATAAAAAAACATGTAGTGGTGGGATGGGTAATATTGGGCTTTCTAGAAATTGGGTTTTTATCTATTTGCATGATTTCATACCTCAACAGAAACATCCCTGGTTCTACACTACAGGCTTCCACAGTTGCTCCAAAACAGGGGCTGGTTCCACTTTTCTTTTTGGGAAAAGGCACATGATAGCTACTCAGTAAATATGATACCTATAATAAATGAAAAATAATGCCCTCCCCCTTAATTTCATGGCCATCACTCAACTTAAGGAAGAATTGTGGAAGGGCAGACATCATGAGTGATGCTTTTGATTATGTTTTATATGCGAGCATACTTGATCTGAGCATGCTTAGAGCTCACTCTCCTGATGATCCCCTGCATTGCTGTGCTATGGATACCTCAGGAAGTTAGCCACTTCTGTTCCAAGGTCAGCTGCAAGGGGCTAAAGCCCACTCCAGAGCTATCACAGTCCTAGGAAAATCATTTTGGCTTGTCATGCTTTAGTAGATTATTTTTGGGACCA
This sequence comes from Zapus hudsonius, assembly GCA_004024765.1. Taxonomy (NCBI): domain Eukaryota; kingdom Metazoa; phylum Chordata; class Mammalia; order Rodentia; family Dipodidae; genus Zapus; species Zapus hudsonius. Next base: position 13,742 of record PVHP010031637.1, on the reverse strand, counting down.
AGTCAGCAATTGAATAATTATAGTATTTCTAGGACTGCTGCATGGAGAGGCCTCAGAAAGTCCGGCTGCCACTGAGAGATGACAGGAGATTATACTCTCTTTTATTCTGAGAAAGCATTCAATTCTCGGGGTTCTTCAGAGGCTTCAAAGCTCCCCAGTTTCCCTGTGGGTCACAGTTCATGTCTCAGCTCAAAGCTGGGCACCGTGGTCTAATGGCAAGTTTCTGAGATTGGAGCCCAAGTGGTCCTGGAGGAACATGCAGGAGGGAAGGCAGGATTCCCTAGCTGTGATCAGTTCAAAGACTCAAACCATTTTTCTTAAATTATCGTCTATAGTATAATACACTTTTGGTGGAGTTAGAAAGGCCGTTATCTTTTAAAGTCAGGAAATATGATCTTGGCTCCTCTGGCCTCAATCTTGGTGCTTTGCATGTTCTTTTGAATTTTCAGAAGCCTGACTTGCCCTTGAGTTTTGAATGACTGTGGCTTTTGTTGTAATTCATTGAATGTTGCTTTCAGTGGGATTCTACCAAAAGGAGGGACTGTTGGGTAATGTGAAGAAACTTCCGTTTAAGAGGGTACAGCCAGGGCAGCAGACAGTGTGTGTAATACAGTTATTGGGAAGAGAAAGTCCTGAAAAAACTTAAGTACATGATCTGTAAATGAAGGAAAATGTGACAATCCCTGGAGGAATAATTCCCGTCTGGTTTAATCTGCGGAAAAGTTGAGTATTTGCTGTTCAATGGAAGTATTTAAAAATCAAATTAGCTGAGCGTGGTGGCTCATGGGAGGCAGAGTTAGGAGGGCCGCTGTGAGTTTGAGGCCAGCCTGAGACTACATAATGTCTTCCAGGTCAGCCTGGGCTAGAATGAGACCCTACCTCCAAAAACAACAACAACAACAACAACAACAATAATAATAATCATGGCAATTAAAAAGACCAAATGAAATTTAAAAAAAAGAATTTTATAAAGCTAAGTGGCTTTGGATAACCCATGGTTTTGGTTTTTATTTTCTGAGTAATGTAAACAACCTCACTTTGTACTTTAAAACCATCTCTTCCTTAATGCCAGAGAATTTTTAGAAAAATAAAATGATTAGGAGATAATTAAGGATATCTGGGAATAAAAACATTGAAGGAAATCCTAAGTAAGATTTCCAGGCTTGTTTCACTGCTGTGCTGGGATTTGGAAGGGAAGGAAAGGGTCTCCTCTCTTTCCCAGTACACACTGACCACACCAGATTAAGTATAGGTTTGGGTCTTGTAAACCTCTGGACAATTTTAAGTTGAAGAGCACTTGAGGTGTAAAGCATATAATGTTTCTTGAGCAGATTTTGCCTAATCGGAACAGGTTGGGGTGTGGATGTGTGACTCTGTCCTAACAGACAGAAAACATCATGAGAACTTGAAAAACTGCAGATATTTTCTGCATCATGGAATGGTCTCAGTTGATTTGAACTACTGCCTCTGAGAACTGGTAACTAGTTGTGTTCTTTATTTATATTAGTATGCCTCAATTTTATGTACACATCACTCTAATTTATGTTATTAATATATTTAACATATTTAATTTATATATTCAACACTATACTCATATAATTTACTACACTAAGTATTTAAAACTACAGCTTTCCTAGGCACATCCTTCAAGAGACATTCCTAAGATTGTTTTTCCAGGATGCCTTGGGGGAGCATTCTGCATCAGTTAAGGAGGTGACAGTAAGTAGAGCTGCCATTTGTGAATGTGAAGAAAAGGTCCCCAAGCCAAATAATGCAGGATGCCTCTGAAATGTAAGACACAGGGGAGCAGGTTCTTCTCAGAGCCCCCAGAAAGGAGCATTGCTTTTCTGACATCTTGATTTTAGCCTAGTAAAAGCTTATGACTCACAGAACTATAAGATAATAAATATAATTGTCACTCATGTCTTGATGATTTATGATGATAACAGAAAATGAATCTAAGCCCAACTTTGCAATGGTGTTCTTGTATTTCAGCTCAGGTATGTGGGAGATTGAAAACCCCCAAACCACTACTCAAATGCTGAGGGCTGGGGGAAGAAGGTAATGAATATGATCATCTTGGGTATGTGCAGCATTGTATTTGTCTACATAGACCACTAGAACAGAAGAGCCAGCCTTAAGCTCCTTTCTGAAAACAAAATTTGGAGAAATTCAGCAAATTTGGAGAAACTGAATTTATTCATGATGCAAAATGATAAATCAAAAGCAGCTGAGTGGCAGAAAGTGTATCTAATTCTTTTATACCACATTCATACCTCTACTCTGAGTCTAATTCTTATGAGAAGCATTTTCCCTAACAATTATATAATTTTTTGCTAAATTGGGAATAAAGTATAACACACTTCGTGACTCTACTGTAGTTTTCCGTATATGGTGAACATATTTTTGTGTCAGTTTGTGAACAAAGATTCCTATTAGGCAGAGATTCATTTAGACTGTATCATTTATAAGATCAGTTCTAAGACAAATGAAAGAATGTGAGACAGATTCTTTAAGAATAAAATTCTAGGGGCTGGAGAGATGGCTCAGCAGTTAAGGTACTTGCCTCCAGTGCCTAAGGTCCCAGGTTCAATTCCCCAGTACCCACATATGCCAGACCCACGATGTGGTGGCCCTGGTGCTCTCTCTCTCTCTCTCTCTCTCTCTCTCTCTCTCTCTCTCTCTCTCTCTCTCTCTCACTCTCTGCTTGAAAATGAATAAATAAAATATTAAAAAAGAATAAAATTCTGTCTTTATCAGTTATACCGATTGTTTACAGAACTTGGGAGGTATGTTCTCATGGGTTCACCTCTCTTAGTGTTTGTTCGTGGTTTCAGTTTTTTGTATCAGAACCTCCTGAGGTTAGGAAGCTTTGCCCTCTCCAGATACTGTTTTTCAGTTGGTGAAGATTCCTGGACTAACTAGAAGCCAACATGGGATGCTGCATTATGTCAGACTTGAATGTTTCATCTGCTTTCCTAGAAGTAATCTAGAAAATTTACATTTGAAAGACACAGATGGTCTAATAGTTTCATACTTTGTAGAATGATATGATATGAATCAAACAGATCTCTAATAGGTTTTATGTATTTCAATATCTACATATTTTATTGATTTCATTTATTAAAGTTCATTCCAGGGCAACAATTTCTATCATGTTGACTGTTACTCCAGCATTCTTTATTTATTGAAAATTGATATTTTACTCTTTCTTCTTAGTTATAGGCATATTTATTTTTGTAGCATAGAGAAGATTTTTAATTGTTAGAAACCCAGTTATTTAAGGAAAATATTTGAAGAGGTACTGAAAACAATTTTGCCCCCCAAAAATCATTTTACTTCCCTTTATTTTTGTGACTATGAGAAAAATAGGGTTTTGACAAAGCTGTTGTAAAACATATTCTGAGTTTAAAAGAAACTGAAAACCTTATAGAATCTCAGAGTTGTCTAGCTTAAATAATGTAAAATATTCCCTCTGTTAACTACAGTGTGCAATCTATTTAGTTATCTATACTGTGAAATATAATTATAAATATAATTTTTACATGTGAATTCTTGATTATTAGCTATGCTCCCATAAGGTGCTTGGCTCTATACATGCAGCCAAGTGCCCAGTGAGTACTCAGTTCAGTTCCCAGTGTGAAATAGAAATTAGTCAAAGCAAGACTGTCCCACAGAGGATCAGGCTAACACTAATTGATAAAAGTTCCTTCCCCATGCTCTTCTTGAGAAACAACAACACAGTTCTAATAACAAAAACAAAACTTTAAGTGTGCTATTTGGCTCAGTCTTCTTCTCTTCTCTGGACAGTTTCTACAGTCCACTTTTGAGGAAAAACAAACACATGTTTAAAAAAATGTTTTTTGGCTTCTTGCAAGTCCTTTCCTCCATTGAGGGAAAGGAGACACAAATCTTTTTGATTGACAGTTTTGAAAACTTCATTTCCTGTTTCACCATTTTCATTTTTCACCTTGCTCTTCCCGTTCACTCCTGTAGTTTTTGACATATTATGCTCACACCTTATTACAAATTTTGGTAGAACACAGAATCCAAGTTCTTGTGATCAGCCATTAGGACTGGTAGGGAACATCTGGGGCCAGTCTCAAATCGATTCCAGATAACATCTGCATCCATGTTGTGTTCCTGATGGAGCCCTACCCTCTGCTGTCTCAGGGTCAGCATGCAGCTCCTGCCTGTTTGTATGACCATCTGGGTTCAAGGAGGAAGACCCTCACAGTTGACAGCTCCCAGACCAATGTGTTGTACTGTGGGGCAGAGGGATGGAAATGCCACTGGTGAGTGTTTGTTATACGTGGTAGCCTAAAAGACTGGGAATCCACACATTTAATTGGATTTTAACTCTCCATTGGCTTGTTTCCAAGAATTGGGTAACATGTCATAGTTTTTGATGATTTGTTGGTCACTTGTTATTCTTTGAAATTCTCAAGGAATGAGTAAAGTACCCAGTGGGAACGCTGGCTCACTATCATCGTCAAGGACCATCAGCTGTGGTATATCACATGAGAAACCCAAGGGCAAGTGCAAGCTTGGGTCAGTTTGAGGAAGAGCCAGCTTGAAGAGATTCCTTGGAGTAAAGTGTTACAATCTGTGGCAATAAAACTGCTGCCACAGAGAATCGCAAGGGTTGTATAGAGTGTAACCATTTATCCCGGAGCACTGACATGTGAACAGTGCCTTCTCTATTCTGGAACAGGTGTTATCAGATCTAAGTGACAATGAACTTTAACTTTTAATGGAAATTTAGTAAATATGCAAACACTAGAGCCCTGTGTTTCTCTTAAAATGTCTCTTAAATCTTTTTCATTGTCAAAACCCTGTATTATCATAAATTCATGTTCAATTATTTTCCGGTAACACCCGGGATAGTGAGTGAGGCCTCTTTTGTTCCTAGGCATTCAAACTCATTGGGTTCTTTTAAAAGTTTATTTTTTATAGCTGTGTGACCATATTAAAATTCCATGAGGGGGCTGGAGAGATGGTTTAGCAGTTAAGGTGTTTGCTTGCAAAGCAGAAGAACCTGAGTTTGATTCCCCAGTATCCAAATAAAGCCAGATGCACAAGATGGCACATATGTCTGGAGCTGGTTTGCAGTGGCTGGAGGCCCTGACACACCCATTTTCTTTCTCTCTCTCTCTCTCTCTCTCTCTCTCTCTCTCTCTCTCTCTCTCTCTCTCTCTCTCTCTCAAATAAATAAAAATTTTTGAAAAATTCATGAGGGGCCAGAAGGTGTCTCAGAATGTCAGAGTAGCTTGCTTGCAAAGCTTGCTGGCCTGGGTTCGATTCCCCAGCACTCCACATGGTGCATGTGAAGTTCATTTGCAGAAGCAAGAGATCTTAGTGTATCCCTACAGACATGTTAATAAATATAGCTGACACCATGAAGTTGGATTCTAGGACCCCCAAAAAACAATAGTAAGGAAAAAGCATTTTAGGTTTATTCACAAAAATGGAAATAAAAAGTTCTTTGATGTTGGAGCTCCTATCCCTTTCGTTACAGGCTTGTGCTCTGGCTTCCCTTTGTGCTTAGTCACTGCCTTAACTCCCACGCTGAGAGGAATTGCATGACCCCTGGAGGTGAATGATCTTCTACTTAATTCCAGCCAATGCAATCTGGACAACTTCAGTTTTGTGAGGATCCTTTTGGGTGGTTTTAATTTGTTTTAAGAACATAAGAGTATCTCATAAATCTATATTTATTATATTGGTGAATAACTTCTGTAATTAAATATGAAATGCTGAAGACAATGTTAAGGTAAACTTGGGGTCACAAAACTCTTTATGGTGCTTTCATGGCTGCTTAAAAAGTACTTGGAATTTGCTTTTGCCTTTTTATGTCTGGAGGTGTTTAACACTAAACAGCATCCACAGCATATCCCTTTCAGATGAGAGTGTTGTGCTTTACAATAATAGTTTTTAAACAATAAATACACAATGTGTAAGACACAGAAGAGTCTTAGCAGGAATTTGAGTAACAGTGCTCTTGCTAGACAGAATGTATGCCTACTAGAAAATCTTACACATCTGGTGAAGCAGTCAGCCTCAGCACCCAGGTTATACTGGATCCTAGTTTTCAGAGGGAGATCACTCTGGAGATGAAGACAACCAGTCAGCAGTAACAAGTCCAGTTTGAGTTTATGAATTTGGCCGTCATGATTTAGATGGGGCTAAGGCAATTATGCTACATTGACCTTTATTGGCCAAGAGAAAAAAGGTCTCATAGAAAAATAATGTTGGATAAACCGTTGTTCTGAAAGGTACCTAACGAACAAAAATGACACACTTTTATAGCATCTATACTTACTTAAACAAAATGAGTGTTGCCAGTCAGTCTTTACTGGGAATTGAAGCTGTCCCTTTTTCCGTTTGTGCCTGGCAATGATAGATTTCAACTGTGATGGCAATCTTGATTGTCAAACTGATGGGATCTGGAATTAACTAGGAGACATGCCTCTGGGTGGGTCTGTAAGAGAACTCCTGGGAAGGATTAAAACCCTCCCCAAACAGGCAGAACCTTCAGACATGTGGCCCAGATAGAGATGTCCAAGGTAAGCAGTGCTGTTTGTCTGCCTGCCTTCATTCCTTGCTGGTAAGTACATCTGTCTTTTGCTGACATAAGACCCTATTTCTCTGGCCTTCCAATGTAGACTGAAGGCCAGAAACTCTCCTGGAATCTGCTAGGATTTCCGGACCAGACTGGGACTGCAGAGGCACCCAGCTTTGTGGGCTGAACAGCCCCAGGTTTCTGAGCTTCTCTGCTGCGCAGCCTGCCACTATGGGACTACCCAGACCCTAGTGTGAGAGCCAGTCGAGTAAATCCCTTTGCATTAGTCATTTCGTTCATTGCTGGGCAGACTGACCAGAAGCAACTGAAGGAAGTAAAGGGTTTAGTGGCTTACAGTTGTGAGGGGCTTTTCCAGCATGGTGGGAAGCAGAGGGTGTGAGCATGAAGAGCTGGTCACATTACATTAAGAATCAGGAAGCAGAGGGTGAACAGAAACCATGACCCACTTCCTCCAGCAAGGCTCCAGCTCCTAAAGGTTCCACAACATTTCCAAACAGTGCCACCAGCTAGGGGCCAAGTTTCAAACACACCTACAAGGACAATTTCTTTTCAAACCACAACACCTTTTTATAATAACCGGGCGTCCTATCCATTCAGTTACTCTATGGAACCCTGCCTATTTCACTGATCATATGTGACTGAAGGCACTCTGTAACTCAGACAAGTAAATCTCTTACTTTTCTGGATTCTTTCTTATTTTTAATATTCAGGAAGATATGTATTCTATTTGTGTAGCAGTGAATCTTCATTGTCAACTTGACTGTGTTCTTAATCACCTTGGAAGGGTACCTCTGGGTGTGTTTGTGAGGGTGTTTCCAGGGAGGATAACTGATTAGGGAGGGATTCCCTAAATGTAGGTAGGATCAGCCTATGGACTGAATAAAAAGGAGAAAGGAATTATTAGCACACATCATAATGTAACTCATTATGGACAATAAATATATATTTTAAAAAATTTCTTGTTAAAATAGATAGGGCCCAAAAGTTGGGTTCATAAGCCCTCCCTGAACCCCGAAGTCTTGCATCAAGTCCTCAAATAATGCCCTTGGAAAACCACTTTTTCTTTCCTTGTAGTAACTGGAGATTTCATTTCTATTGTAATGAATTTAACAGATTCCCAGATTATGTAACCAAGTAGCTGAATTACTACATCCTAACTCTTTAACATCGAGAGGTGAATAAATCCCTTTCAATTGTTATATTATTTAGTAAGACTCTACAGAACATTGGGATTGTAAAAACTGCACATTACACAATTTGGTTTCAGACTTTGAGATCAACAGTTAGGTGTGTATATATGCCTATATGTGATTTATAAGACTTTTTGTCCTGAGACATAGAAGTTTATAAAACTATAATTTTAAACAAGTCTAGTTTCATGTCAAGATCACAGATTAATATGATGAAAAAATTCTTAGGGAAATGTAGATATATGTAGTTAGAGGGCTGTGGATCATGTGTAGGTAAATTTTATTCTTTTCTTTTTAATTTTCAAGCAGAGAGAAAATGAATTGTCATGACTCTTGCTCTGCAAACAAGCTTCCAATGCATGTGTGACTTTGTGCATCTGGCTTTACCTAGGCACTGGAGAACTGAACCCAGGCCAAACCAGGACAAGAGGCTTTTCAAGCAAGCATCTTGAACTGCTGAATGATCTCCTCAGCCTCCAGTAGTTTCATCCTTTTCAGTATTCACATACATATATTCAAATCCTTTGGCATTAAGCTAACATTGTGAAAACTTAGTATTGCACACACAGTTTTAGTTAGGTTTGCCGTTTATTAATATTAATTATAAATGGTCAGTGGCTCATCGAATCCAAGTTCAGCAGTTGAGATTTTTCTAAATTTGACTTCACAGTTTATGTAAAATGTGTTCAGAATAATTCTAAGATCTCAGCCAATTTAAGGCCAGTTTGCAAATTCATGTTTTACCTCATGTATTTAGCAATCACAGAAGAAGGAACAAATGAAAAAATCCTGAAAATAAAATCATTATTCCAAGAGATTATGTGGACAAAACAGCAAGAAATGTCCAAAATGATATGGGGCTACAGGTCAAACACTGCTTCACGATAAGGTTGTATTTTCAATGTATATGTTAGGAATGTTGCAAAATTTCAACCCTGTTTTCCCATTTTTACTGCTTTACAGGATAAATGGAAGGACCAATTTAATTTGTTAGTGTAAGGAAACCAAGAAATGAATGAAGACAGAAGCCAGGATACCAGCATATCTTGAGAGTGCTAGTTTCCATAGTTGCATACCTACTAAACCCTAAAATATATGACATCTACAGCACAGTGCCTAAGATTCTGACAAATTCTGCACAGCACCCCGGGACACTGACATCTTTTTCACTTTTAAGACTCAAGCAATCTTCCTAAGGACAAATGCCATGCTTCTCTATAGCAAAAGGCCCAGAGCAGCATCAGATTCAGATGTTATTTGAGTATAGCTGGAAACATCAGAGGATTTAGAAGTTGTTCAGTGGTTGTCAGATGTAACACTCTAGCCCAGAGATACTGACCGACTAGACCTCACTTCTATTTGAGTACTGTTTTAGCACATATTTTTTCATTGAGGCAAACCTGTGAGGAAAACAGATCTATAAAGCATCACGGCAGAGTGCAATCTGGAACAGACTAGAATGCTGTTCTTCTGTCATTGCCAGACTCTTGATAAAGTCACTTGGGAGAGTAACTTAAGCTCTTTAGTGGCCATTTGTCACCAGGCAAAGATGGATGATGATCAATTCATTTCTAAGGTGCCTTTTGACCATAACTCAGATCTCTCATCCACTGCTATGAGTATAGACGTGGAGAAAATCTAGACTAAGATTACTACTAGACTAAGACTTCTGAAATGAACAGCAGTCAGAAGGGAGTATATGAGGGATATGCAATACCTATATCCCTTTTGCATCTGTAGCCATCTCTAAGTACCTCTGTATCTCTATCTATACTTATGTCTATACCTGTACATGGATATTCTGGGATATGTACAGGAGTAACATTACAGCAGTGTGCCTAATACTTTGTTATACAATTGTTATACAATCGTGTACAAATTGCTACTCAATAAATGATTGTGGAATACTATTGCAGTGTTTCCCAAGTTGAAAATAGCTTTTGAAAAAGGAATGTGGTTATATACAAATGACGGTGTAATGTATTTAAAAGAATATTTGCTATACATATGAAGCCAGTCTAATATCTCTTCTGTACCGAGAGTGCTTACAACTCCCTTGCTTTTCTCAATAGAAGCATTTGGAAAATGGGTAAATATAAGTAGACTTCTATGGAATGCCACATAGCTAATAAATATGTAACTAATCATATAAAGTTAGGAAATGTGTAAGATAAAAGAATCAGATACCGTTGTTAACCCACAAGCTTGACAAGTTTAAGAACTGACAACATTCAGTTCTGATGAGGATATGTGCGACAGAAATTACCGATGAATTCCAAATGTGATTAAAACCATTTGGAAAATAATTTTAAAGAATACATTCATATTTAAAAATCTCATAATTTTTTGCTTTATTCTTCCAAACTTTGAAACTCTATTTTGTATTAAAATTCATAATCCTTGGGGCTTATTTATGTGATAAACACAAGTATATGTTTTACACACCCTGGCAAGTCCTTACCACAACTTGTGAGGGGATGACTGTTATTAGCATTTCACATATAAAGAGAATGTGGCATATAGATGCTAAGTAATTGACTTAATGTCATACAGCTGGTTAAAATTCAAACTTTAGAATTAATAGAAACAGGTAGTTCCAAAGCCCATGTTCAAATACAGTATAGATATGGATTTATGTTTATATGTAATATAGATTGTTATTGTAATACTAATAAAAAAGTGGAAAGCTACTGCATTATTAATCAGCATGATAATAGTTGACTCAATTGTCTGATATTTATAGCAGGCCATATTTGTATTAAAAAGGATAAATTGGCAACATAACGGTTATATGTAGATTAAAAGTGACATATAAACACATTATTGAAGAATAGGATGTACAGTTCCCTTGAAATAGGAAGCTAGATGCATTTAAAAAAGATTTTATTTATTTAATTTGCAAGGAGAAAGAGAGAGAGAGAAATTTTTTTATTTAAAGAAATTTTATTTATTTAAAGAAAATAATAAATTTCTTTTTATAAAGACATATGTTGCTATATGTATATTCCCACAGGCAGAACAACATACAAGACTTTAATATCATTGTTCTCAGATGATTGAATTATACCAAGGAAGAGTGATTAAATTTCCATTATGTACTTTCTAAATTTTGTTTTTACAAGAGAACATATTCAATTATTGGTAGTAAAAATAATGCTTTGTGTGAAAACTAAATAAGACTAATAAAAGTAATAACAAGGGCTGGAGACATGGCTCAGTGGTTTAGGTGCTTGCCTGCAAAGCCCAACTACCCAGGTTCAATTCCCCTTAACCCACATAATGCCAGATGCACAAAGTGGCACATGCATCTGGAGTTCATTTGCAGTGGCTAGAGATCCTGGCACACTCTTTCTCTTTCTCTCTCTCTCTCCCCCTCCCCCTCTCTCTTTCTCCTTCCCTCCCTCCCTCTCTCCTCTGTTTCTCTGTCTGCTTGAAAATAGATAAATAAATAAAGCCAATGACAAATCCATAGTTGAACTGGAACAATTCCCATTTAAAAATATTTCTATGCATTTTGGATTTGCTAACTATACCATAGAAATACTGAACATTACTATTAGAAGATTTTAAACATGTAAAGAAATTGTTATATTTTAAAACTCAGGAAACAGTAACATAGAACTTGGGAAGACAGGAAGATTGTGAGTTCATGGTCAGCCTGAGACAGATATGTGGCAAACCCTTTTCTCAAAAAAAAATCAAGAGTAAATAAATACATCAATTATTTAAATTGAGGAGCTATGCTGGGATACAGGGAAAGGAAGATAAGCAAGAGAAGAAAACATTAAAGGTTGCAATATGGTAGGAAGCACAGAGTTGGGAAATAAAGGAAGACACCACACTCCTCTTACACATTCAACATGAAACCACGTATGGACAAAAGTGACTTCACATGGTTCAGCCTGAAATACTCTAGGAAATGGTACCATAATTACTGAAAAATTGAAAGAAAACATAATCATAAAATGGAAAAGAGTAGAGCACCATATCAGATTCTTAAAATGCATACTCATTATTTTAAGGATTATTTCACATTGTGCATACATATTTCACAAAAGGGAGTTATAATCATTGGAATATTGTGAAAAACTAGGTTATTGTATATGCTAACTTAGACACTACTTTTGTTCATAAGTTACAATTAATGAAACAAAACTGCTCATCCTTAGTATGGGCATTTTCAATAATCTGCTTTCCTTTTGGAATTAACCCAGTATGAGTTTAGTAGACTGTTTCCATGACTAAATATTTTATTAAATAAACTATGCATAAACAAGTCATGTATTGGTAACTTTTCCCTCCTCCCTGCCCCCTTTCACTGCCGGCCTTCCTCTGTGGGATTGCTGGGACTCTCAGAGGAATTGAGGGCTATATGTTGTGTGAGCAGCAGTCAGTCATGGAGGGCAAATGCCTGTGAATAGTCTGCTATCATGGCTCTTACATTCTTTCCACCCTCTCTTCTGTCCATGCCTAAATTTTGAAATTATTCAAAAAGTAAAAATAAAATAAAATATTGTATTTCCAGACATAGGTCTCAAGTATACATTCATCTTGACCCATGAACTGTAATTGGTCTTTTTTTTTTTTAGAAACTCTTCCATATATTTGATTCTTGGCAAAGATGCAAAAATAGGGGAAAAATGACTCTTCTATCAGAAACAACAACTAAACAAAACAACTCTTCATAAGACATGTTTTCCATTTATAGTAACCTGGCCTCAAGATGCAAGAGGTATGACCCAGTAGAGTATACATAACATAAACACCAAGCTTAGTAATTAGGTTTGTGCTAATCGTAAAGTTTCATTGGCCTGCTGCATAATGGAGCAAAAGGTCATTAGCACACTGGTGCATTTCACTCAGAACACTGCACAGCTAGAAATGGACACAGAAGCCTGAACAAATCCATCACAGAAGCAGGTCACAGGAGTAGTGGGTTCTTTTCTCACTCAGTTAAAGCTAGTTACCTCCCACAAAAGTATTTATAAAAACTGAGAGAAACTAGAAAAATTAGTTAAGTGAAAATATTACTTTATGCTGAACATGCATGGCTTGTCCAAATTGAAAAAAATGGTTTTCCTCGTTTAATTTTTTATAAATAATATTAGCCAGAGATAATCTTATAAAAGAGCATATGTTTTTACATTGGATAAATGTTGAGTCTCTCTCTGTCTCTCTCTCTCTCTCTCTGTCTCTCTGTATGTCAGAACTGAATTATTTGCACATGTATGTACTTATTTCTAAGTGAACCCACCACTCATAATGGCCCTGAATCCCTAGCTTCAACTAAAGGCATGTAACTAGTAACTAAAGGAAGACCAACCAATGTACTGCCTGCCACCGTGAACATGTGACCCACGGTGGGTCCATTACCATTCTTCCATAAAATAGGATGAAAAGATGAGGAAAGAAAAGAGAGTGACACACATGTTGACTTGGATTGCTCAGACCAGATTTCTGCCTAATTAAAGAGGGGAGAACAGCCCAATAGAGAAAGAGATTGAGGCAGATCGAGCTGCACCGTGGACAAGACAAGAGTACAGGCTAGCATTTAATGGAGTTGTGCATTATCACATTCTGTGCTGGAAGCCACGTGCTTTCTTCAGGTTAAGATAATTTTATATCTGCCATTTTCAATTGAAATGTCTTAAATACAGAAGACGTGACAATGAGCTTAAAGCAGAGGTCTATCAATGGGGGATGCATACTGATACTCAACTTTCAATTATGACTGTAATTGCATACATCGTGTGCATAATGCTTAAAGACTACATACTACAAAGCCATAGTAACTAAAACAGCATGGTATTGGCAGAAAAACAGACAGTCTGACCAGTGGAATAGAATTGAAGACCCAGCCTTTAATGCAAGTAACTTCAGCTTCTTGGTCTTCGACAAGGGTGCCAACAATGTATGCTGGGCCAAAGATAGCATCTTCAACAAATGGTGCTGGACAAATTGGATAAACA
>PVHP010031636.1:0-20936 GCA_004024765.1 Zapus hudsonius | reverse complement strand
GGAAGAGGGGGCGGAAAGATTGTGAGAGCCGTGGTGGGGGAGACTGTCCGGAGGCATGGCACCCATCAGTAACAACTCACTTGGGCCAGGAAGACCGGGATGAGTACTAAGATATACAGGATCCCTTGCCACAAGGACTAATACAGACAGCCCATGGAGGAGGATATACAACTGATCAGGGATGGGGAGGGGGGGAATTCGGGAATTCGGGATAACAACACATGGTTTGCCCACTAAATAATGTAACTCATTATGGACAATAAATATATATTTAAAAAAAAACGGACGTAGAAGGCAGTCAACAGGTGAGCACTTCAGTCAGCTCCACCTCCAGGTGATTCCCCAGCAGCTGCCATGACAAGGTTTGGGTTTTTTTGTCCTTCATGGCCCAGAGCCCCCTTTGCCCAGCAAGGGCAGGTTGGAACTTCCAAGGGTACTGCAGCAGACGAAGGGACAGTGCTTATTATGTGGCCAAAGGTGGATAGCTGATGCCAGGCAGGTACCAGGGAATGAGTTTTTTTTTACAAGGAGGCAGACTGATAGTGGCAGTTGGCACTGACTCTCCATCAAACTCCGCAAGACAGGAACTGTTGAAATGAGGGAGTTGGAAAAGGAACCAGAAGGATTGCCAGAGAAAGGGAGGTGGAGAGCAGACAGTCCATTAATGGAGTGCTGGTTGTACTGGAAAAAGCTTCATTTACCCTAATGCATTACAGAACCTGTCAATACTGAAGGAGAAAACAGTCAACCCAAGCAGTATATTCAGGATAAAGAAAGATGGGGGCTGAAGTAAGGATTGCTTGAGGGAAAAAAAATAACATAGAATGGAAGGGGGGAAGAGAAAAGGTGCCTCCTTAACTGGTGGAGATGGCTGATGAGGCGAAGAAGGCTGCTTGTTGGGAGGGGGTGTTGGTCTCAGGCACCAGCCTTAGCTTTCTGCATTGCTCATTGCTGCCCCCATGTGTCAGGAGCAAGTGACCGCCCAGCAAGGGGCCCCAGGCCTAGGGAAAGCAGGTGGGTGACCCGCCTCTACAGGAATCTCTCTTCCCGCCCCCACCGTCTACTTTCCCTTCTTTTCTTTATTTTGACTTAAATATTCAAATTCAGTGCCAGTCTTCTGGGGTAACAGCAAATTGGTCTCTGGAGGAAATCTATGTGAATAGCAAATATTAAGAAAGATGATGAGTCTAACTGCTCTTTCTTACGACTTCATCAGAACTTTACTTAACTGTTACAATGGAGGCAGGTAGAGACTGAAGATTTGAGGTAAAGAGAGGCAGGCCATTTTTTCCTTTCCCAGGGAAGCAGTAGGCACAACCCAGGGATCTGGGATGGGAGCAGGCAGGACCTGCTGTTGAATACCCCTGGGTAAAGAAGCCTGGGGAGAGAGTGAGTGTGCGAGGCTAAGGAAGTGCCAAGCAGAGCTGGCAGTGAGGCCCAGAAATATGAGAGACCATGCTGGGCCTGGGAGGGGGGCTGTGTCAAGCTCTGAAGCATCTGAAGCAGCAATGTCCAGCACCTTGTCTCCTGAGCACCTTGACTCCAGCCCTGTGGATGGGAAGCCTGCAGGCCTCTTCCCTGCAAAAGATGGAATCTCAGGACTCCATTACATCTTTTTGTTTGTTTCTAATGAGGAAGCAATTAGCTATTCAGACAAATACCTTCGAATATGACAATAAAATAGTAGTGAAAAGTTGAACATGTAGATTTTCTCAGTCCTTCTTGTCTAAAACAATATTCCTCCCAAATAGCCTTGACAAAGCTGAGGAAGAAAGAGTGCCTTTTATGCTGCAGCAGCTTCTTGAGATGCAAGATGCCATGGCGAGGGTCCCTCTCTGCTCCTTTGTTCTTCCTTCTTTTCTTCTCTGTAGCAAGAAAGAATGAAAGAGGGAAGCATTTAGATGGAGAAGTGGGTGTGTTCGAGGGAGCAGGTTGGGGGTAAAAGGGGAAGAAGATGAAAGAATGAAGGAGGAAGAGAAGAGATAGGATGTGTGGCTGTGGCCAATGTTCTCACAACTGCCTTGAGTGACTCAAAATGTTGGAAATACACCTCCCTGTCAATACACTTAAAACAAAGCTTGTTTTATTTTAATAGGGATTAGAGGTGCTTTGAGGATGACCAGAAACAAAGCCATAAGGATATCATTGGTTTTACTCATGAGACTATTTTTTTTGCTTTGGGCAAGTAAGATTCTGCTTTGAGAGAGGAAAGGATGTTGGAGTGGGTGGGGAGTTTATGAATTCTCTAAGCAGAGTAGAAAGAGAATCCCAGAATTAGAAAATATAGAATAATCAGATTCTGTTTAACGCTTTTCTTTGCATCCAGGAGATTACACATAAGCCACTTAAGCTGGAGTCTCAAGGGCTGCAGTCGGTCCCATTTCTATTAAAATCTTGCCTAACGGGAGAGCACAGTACTTCTTTTTAGAGGAAAAAGAAAGCGCACATGATGGTCCTAGTGTAGTTCTAAATGATACTAGTTCTTCTAATCACTCAATGAGGCAGTCTGTTTGCCATCTAATTTCATCCAAAACACCCTAAACTGAAAATAAAGTGCTGTTTAATAGGCATGCAAAGATGTCATTTCATTTTGCTGAATGTTCTAGTAGCAACTACTAATTATTTAAATGTATTTTTTTCCTGTAATTATTTGAAACAGACTATTCAGAGCTCCCCCATTAACTTCAAAAATATTTCGGTGTCCTACAGAAATTCAACAGTATAAATTTAAATAGCTTTTCCCCTCTTTCTTCAGTGGGCTGGGAATACAGCTGGATGAAGTGGAGGGAGGAAACACATCTTGTGCCAAAGGAAACAACTGAGAAATGAAGATATCTCACCCTAAGCTCTCTCCTCCTATTACTGGGCTTCCTCCTGCATTTAGTTTCTGTAGGAAGGGGACGGGGCTTTGAGGTAGGTTCCAGAACTAATCCCCAGACACTGTCAGTACTTGTGCTGGATGACGAGAAGCTGGGAGGCCAGGGAAGGTAAGGCAGTTATGGGGAGCAGAGCTGACTGAGAAAGGCAGTCAGGTGCACGCAATACTGTTCAAGGCTGATTTTAAGTTGACCTTCTCACACAACCAAGCCTCAATTGATACTGACTTCATCCAGAATGCCAACAATGAAACCAACTGCCCTAGTGCCACCCTGAGCTCCCTGAAAGGACATCATGAAATGCTAGTCTCTCTAAGTACTGCGCACTATGCAAACATCAGTTCTAATGAAGAGAAACAAGCTCCTGAGAAATGGTTTTTTTCACCACAGAAATCTAAATGCTAGGCTTGGATAACACCTACAGGGTTCTATTAGACAGCTTGCTTTTCAGAAGTGTAATGAAGTTCCTGACACGGGAAGCAGAGAAAAGCTTATTTGGCTTATAGTTCTAGGGGTTCAAGTACATGACTGGGTGGCTCTATCGCTTTGAATGTCTGACAGAGGACAGGATACCAATGCAGGAGTGCACACACTAAGGCAAAACTCTCATATATCCTCCAAGAAGGGGGTGAGGTTGGGAAGGAGGGAAGGAGAGAGGGAGAGAGAGAGAACTTAGAAAGCCCAGGAGCCATATTATGGCACATCATGAGTTTCCACAGTGCATAGATCAGGACCAGGAGTGAGAGAGGCCATAGAGAGAAGTCCCTGGTTAATCCTATCACTGGAGAACTTCCAACTTTAAAATGCCATAATCTTTTGCTCCCTGTTCTTATGTTTATTGACAGAATCAAGTAAAATATGACATTCATTGGGGGGGGGGAATGGCTCAGCAGGTAAACGTGCTTGCTTGCAAATCTGCTGACCTGAATTCAATCTCCTCAGAGCCATCATAAAGCCTGATGCAAAGGGTCTGTAATCCTAAAGAGTTTATGCCTCTGGGAGCCAGAGCCAGGGGCAGCAACAGCCAAAACAAGAGACTTGGTCTCAAGAGATGGTAGAAGGCGAGGGAGAACACCCTGTGGTTGTCCTCTGACCTTCGCATGTGCCTGTGTGCAACCATACACATTCACATATGCATGTGCACACACACACACACACACACACACACACACACACACACATTTAAAAACATGGAAGTCAGTCTTGATTCTCCCCTCTCCATGCCCAAACATGAGCAATGTTTAGATTTGCTTTCACTTCATCAACCTCTTTTCAACCTGTCTATCACTAAGCTGGCCTCTCCACTCTGCCCTCTATGGAGAACTATCTATGAACTATCTCTCTTTCTACTTCAACCACCAGTGGTTCCCCATGTCCTTCAATATGGTGATATTGGGAGTCTAGGCTCTAGAAACCCTGTCCATTTCTTTGTTCCAGCCAACAGTTTGAAATATCGAGGTACAGTTTGAGAACCTGACTTTTGAAATAAGATGGTTTGGCCATAGCAATGGAGGCCCTTAAACATCTGGCCTTGATCTATCTCTCCAGTTTCTTTTTTATTTAATGCTGAGAAAATAGTAAGCATTATTTTTCTACATTTTCACAAGCAAGAAAACCAAATAGTGGAATGATTAAACATGTTCTAGGAGATACAGCAAGCACGTGTGTGGGAGGCATGAACTCAAAGTCCACACTCACCGTCTCAACAGGATGGTGTCATATGTCTCCCCCATGAATATCACCAAGCAGAGTCTAGGATGTATCCTCTTTGGAAAGGGAGAAAGCAGAGTATTTAATCCTGGCTCTCAGAAAATCCAAATAGAAACATTTAAATGCATTCAAATTAAAAAGTGAAATGAATAGAGCTCTAAGAAGGATGGGTTCCCAGTCTATAAAATATTGACCTTACATAGAAGTGAAGACTAAGTAATGCCTATGGAGACCCTGTAATATTGAAACCCTGGAGGAGCACAGGTAACGTAAATGAGCCACCTGTCCAGATGGGCTCTGGAGAATACATTGAGAACTCAACCTGGGGTCACCGGCACTTCTGCTTTTTCAAAAGAAACACTTTATTTTTATTGTTGATTTTTTGTTTTGGATTTTTTTGTTTTGTAATTATGTGGGTAAAAGAAAACCTGGGGATCTTGGCAGTGGATTTGGCTGTGAGGCTGCCAGTTTGCAACCTCTGCCTTCTAAGAGGTTTCACGGGTGCTGCCAAGGTTGGCAGAGCTGGACCCTCTCAGAACAAAACGTCTAAGGGCAAAGGCATCCCGTGTGGAGCCAGGCATCTCCTACAGCTGGTGCAATTTTAGCAGTGCCTAGAAGGAGAGCAAACATGTGAGGTAAGAGCCATCAGGCAGGCAGAGGGGGAAAAAAAGAAGAAATTAGAAGCGTCTGAATCAATCTGCACTTTGCAGTCACAGGACTCAATCAAGGGGAGAAGCAATAAGGAGGAACCAAAATCAATGAGTTCCGAATGGCTTGTTTTGAACCCGCGCTCTGAAAGAGTCGCATCAAAGCTGGCTGACCTCTTCCTGGGGCTCTGTGGTCATTGCCCCTCCTGTGGGGGGGGGAAGGTGGTGGGGGGAATATAACACTTTCATTTGGCCTGTGCTTTGTTAAGGGCTCACAAAATTAGACCTTGTCGCTTAGAACCTTTTATGACAGACATCCCCTGTTATGTTCAAGGATATGAAATCTAAGCTTCGAATTTCAATAAATATATCCAGGTAAAGTAAAATTGGGACATTAAAATAGATCACAACAAAATTTCATTCTCCCAGTGTTCCTTGTAGTAAGTGATGGAATTATACAATTATTTCTTCTTCAGGCTGGAGTGGATACTGATCTCTCCCCCTCCCCTCTCTCTCTTTCTCCCAGACATCAGCAAGTCCTGTTGGTTTTTACCTTCAAACTATATCCACAATCCAACTACTTCTCCCCTGGCTATGGACTGTCTCACTCATGCAAATAAAGGTCAACTGTATTACTACAGAGCTAATTCACTTCTGCCTTTCTATACTAGTAAGAACTGGCTTCAGTATTCTCCAGAAAGAAATAGCACCAATTTCTTAATGAAGTAACAAATACAGATTCTTCTCATTCATTCTCAACTATCCATAGGGTGGCAGGGTCACTACCATCTCTATCAGACCCACACTGGCATAGTGTGGGGCTTATTCCCAGCTGCAGCATAGAGGCAGCCTGTCCACAGGGTCTTTCGGCTTCTCCTTCGAAGGGAGTTATCACTTTTGTACATATTTCATTGGACAAACCAGTCAAATGGCTGTAATAGGTACTTAGAAACCGTTTTTGCTCTAAAGCATGACTTTTTACTTGGGAACTCCTCCTCCACAAGGTAACAAAAAGCAGGGTGAAAGACTGCACCTCTGCCTTCATGTTGTGTCTGTCTGCTTTACTTTGGATTACCTGTCTACCATGCATGTAGGCATGTGACCCGTTCAAGGAGTATATGTCTGAAGAATAGAAACACTTGACTTAGTTCATCCCCTTCAGGGGTAAATGCACAGAAATGAGTCATGAGGCATCTTGTGTCTACATGTTCCAAATCCTCCAAAGGAACCTCAAGGTCATTGTCCTGGCTTCCAGGAACAGCAGAACCTCACAGGACAAACAACCTTCATGTGAAGGTAATTCTCTACCATGCTGAGGTTGTGCCCCGGGTCAAAAATGATCATCTCCTGAGAACGGACCTGTTCTTCCAACAATGATGACTTCTTCATACAACTCTGTAGGATCAGAACCAAGACAGTGTCAGGAAGACCACATCTTGACCAGGAGTGATCAATAATACACATTTCTTCCATCCTGTGTTTAAACCTAAACCTCACCTCAGAACCCGGATGATGATATAGGGTCACTAAACCCTTCTATTTTTGTCTCTTCACAATATGAACACTGGTCAGATTTCTTTTCTCTGCCTTTCATTGTTAGTAATCTCTTTAGTTAACATACTGGGAACAGGTGGTTGAGTCTAGTCTGTGGAGCCTTCCAGAGAAAAGGTTTTTACCCTAAAACTCCTATAACATGGCCCTGCTTGACAGGGAAGTAGAATCTAACCACCTTCCAGGAGAATCAGAAATAATTTTTAGATAGCACTAATGATTGCCATGCCTCATACCATCTATTCTCAACTTACAGACCTCAAATACAACCTAAGAGACCAAATGGTATATTTAAAAATATTATTGTTCTTCTGTCCTCCATTTCCCTCAAGGTCAAACCAAAGTTCTTAGGATTCCAAGGTGCTACCTGATCTGACAAACGATTACCTATTTCCCATCATTGTGCTCACCAACCCAGTACAGGTGACATCTCTCCAATGCCCAGCAATCAGTAAATCAACTGTGTCTACAATCAGAATTCAGCAAGTTAGACACAGACCCCTTGAGTTTTTGCTCAAATGTCATCAGATGTAAAACTGCATCCATACATCCTTATATCTGGCGAGAGGACCTGAAGCCTTCTGTACTCTGTCTAGAAGTCCCCCTGATGTCTCAAAACTTTACCACCCTCCCTTGTAAGATTAAATGGTAGCATTCACCTTTCTGGGTGACTGGAAAAATTAAATGAGAAAATAAAGAGATAGTTCTATACTTGTAACTGTCACTCCACATAGGTTCCCCATATTTATTATTCCCAAACATAAAATGTCACAGAAACCACTTAATGGTTCTTTGCAAAATCTCATGATGGGGGAGGGGGAGGAATCTTAAGGGTCTATTTTTCAAAAGTGTCTTCAGATCTTTGTTGATGCTGACCAAAACAAACACAATGTTTAGTTAAGAAAAAACAAAACTAAAGACTCTATGGCAATCGCTAGCTCAGTTGTTAAAAGGCTAGCCTCGCAAACATGAGGATCTGAGTTTGATCCCCAGAACTAATGTAAAAAAAAAAAGCCAGGCACTCTGACATGCATTGGTAATCTCAGTGCTGGGGGAGTGAGAGAGGCTGATCCCTGGTGCTGGTTGGCCAGCCAGTCGAGCCTACTTGGTGAATTCCAGGTCAGCTAGAGACCCTGTCTCAGGCAAGCATCTGAGGAAAGACACCCATGGTTTTCCTCTGCCCTTCACATTCATGCACACACGTATACACAGACCTCCCCCTCACACTCATGCACACACATATACACAGACCTCACACTCACACTCATGCACACACGTATACACAGACTTCCTCCTCACACTCATGCATACACATATATGCAGACCTCCATCTCACACTCATGCACACACATATACACAGATCTCCCCCTCACACTCAGGCACACAGGTATACACAGAACTCCCCCTTCACACTCAGGGACACATGTATACACAGATCTTACCCTCACACTCATGTACACATGTATACACAGACCTCACCCTTACCTCATGCACACACATATACACAGACCTCCCCCTCACATTCATGCACACAGGTATACACAGAACTCCCCCTTCACACTCAGGGACACATGTATACACAGATCTTACCCTCACACTCATGTACACATGTATACACAGACCTCACCCTTACCTCATGCACACACATATACACAGACCTCCCCCTCACATTCATGCACACAGGTATACACAGAACTCCCCCTTCACACTCAGGCACACACGTATACATAGATCTCCCCCCCCCATACACACACACATGAACACACACTGATCTAAGGCCAGGAGAGATTGAGAAAAAAGTTTCTTCTACTTCTGGCCACCTATTGGGGAGTCACATTAGCATATTGAAAGCCCTGAGAATTCTTGCAGTAGAGAAAACCACTCAACTGTGTTTAACCCAGCATCCCCCAAACTTAATTGACCACATGCCTTCACACTAATGTTTATTAACATCCTGTAGAACTAATGTTCTGTTGAACCCAACTTGAGAAATGCTGAACTAGCTTAAACTTCCCATTAAATTGAAGACAAAACCCATAGAGCAGAGAGGTCAAGTGTCCAGGCCATTGTCAGTGAGAGGCAGAGTGAGAGAGAGTCTGGCTGACATTATCCACTTCTCACCCACTACCTGATAAAAACAGTCACCCAACGTGAAAGGAGGCAAAAGACTCTCTTCCTACTTTCCAACTGCATCAGACTTCCAGTTCCCATCCTGCTTAGGACACAGGTTTCTCTGTCTCTTTTTGTTCTCTTACCTTGGTCATGCAGAAAGGATTGCTTCTCTCCAATCCTCCAGCTTTCTGTCCAGTTTGGATTCCAAAGTGCAGAAAAAGTAAAACGTGAGAAGGAATGTCTAGACAGGCTAAGGGGTATTATTTATGGGTGCCCAGGTGTCTTACTAGACTCTGGGTCTAAATGAGGGGAAATTGCTCTATAAATAACAACTGTAATCACCCTGAGCTTTGCTGCACAGGAGAGTTCACAGACCAAAGGTTGCAGACAAACAAGCTTCCGCTCCGGAGACCCCCCCAATTTCCCTCAACGGCCCCTGGACCCTGGATGACCTGCCACATACACATGCATCCTTCATCATTTTCTCACATTCTGAGCAATGTGATGTGACAGGTAGGTATGTTCTGGGGATAAGAGTTTTCAGATGAGATAGATGGACTGGATCAGGGATCGGACATGCATGTAGGAAAACATGGTTTCCAACCTGCCATATGTCCTCCCAGAAGACCCAGTTAGAGAACAAAGGATGGGAGCTTTCCCTGGGGGATAACAAGACCTTTGTTGTTCATGTATTTCAATAGCTTCCTTTAATCTCAGACAATATGATGTTAAATATAAAATAATGCCTGGGGTAGCCCCATGGGGATTGGAATGCATCCTTCCTTCTCTGTTTGTTGATAGTTCACAAGAACTTTGTGAGATGCTCAGAAATTATATGATATCCCCTGTTGGTGGGTGAGTAAATTGAGGCCCAGATCAGATATGAGAAATATGAAGAGCCTGGACTTGAACTTCTATTATATGACTCTTAGTTTGGACTGTGTCTACAATCAGAATTCACAAGTTAGGAGAGGCGTCTTCTAAATACTCCTTCTTTGAACAGCCATTGCCTACACTGACTAGTGAGTTGAAAGCCACTCTTGATAGAAGCCAGCCCCCCAAATTTCCAATGAGAGGCATGATACTATTCCCAATGTCCAAAGATCAGAAGACAAGCTTTTCCTCAACCCACTGGGGCTAACATTAGTCATGAGGAGATAGTGTACAATCACACCACCACTACATTTTTTTGTGCAAAATATCTAAATATCTTAGTCAAAATATATACATAGATATAGACACATAATTTTCCACCAAATAAAAATAGCTTCAATATATTACTTTTCTTGATTAAAAATGCAATATAATCATTGCAAGAAATATGTAAATCATAAAAAATATATAAAAAAGAATTTAACATCACCTCACTCCCCACTCACATTAGGCATCTCAGTGGGTGCTGCTCAGACACAACACTGGTCTTCATTGCTCATGAGTTGATGCGAGAGGCCACTGGTCTTGCAGATCTCTTAGAGTTGGCACCTAGCTCAGTGACATCCATAAACAGAACACATTTAATCAATTCTGGGAGGTGGCAATGGAGACAGAAGAAAATCCTGTCTGTGGCTCTGTAGTTATGCTTCTTAACTTTTATGAGATCATACACCTCTTTGAGATTTGATGAAAGTCATGGATACTTTTCAGAGGAAAAAAATCACAAGCCTTTCTATATACATAGAATATTTTACATACAACTTGAAGGAACCCATGGAGCCCATGAAACACATCTGTAATTCCCTTGAAGCCTTCAGGGTATAAAAGACTCTTATTGTAAAAGAAGAAAAAAGCATTCACAACACTTACCACAACCTGCATTTATATATTTATTTGTTTGATGTTTAACATTTCTCTCCCTCACTAGACTGGGAGTTTTGCAAAATCAAAGACAGTTTATTTAATTCAAAGATGTGTGTTCAGTGCCTTGTGGCAATACATGTCTCAGCTAATGGTGAAATCGATTAACAGTTGAATGAATGGATTAATGACCAACATTATTGGTCCTGTCACCAAGAGCAACTTATGCATTAGGTCAAAAGGTTCCATGGACAGTTGGACCAAGGAAGGGAGATGTTTCTTATATCTTTAAATATATATTTAGAAAAGATGGTGGAGTAAGTGAGCACTTGAAGGCTGTATTTACTACTGGAGGGGGGGAGGAGGTAAACTATAGAGAGCATACACTAGAGGTCCAGCCCCTTGAAACCTTTACTCAAGGATCTGGTCACTTTCCATCTTCTTGGTAAAATTTTGCTGTCCTGGGTCAGAGATGACAAAGCATCACTTTCCACTTTACACCATTTTTCTACCTCCCAATCAGAGTCTTCCTAATTCCCACTTTTCCCTGAACTCAAGACAGGCATGCTCAGCATGCGCATCTCTCTCTGGTTCTCAGAGCCTGGGAGACCCTATCACACGGCTCATACTCACCCAATTTTTTGTCAGTTCCGTTTCAGTGGAAGCAATGCTCTTTGCTTCAAATCGTTGGTGCTGTTCTTTGCCAGTTTTGCCTCTGAAACGGTCCCTAGGCTGCATCCTACTGGTCTCCTTTTGAAAGGCCAGTGGTCCCAGCTGAAAGGCTTGAATATGTAATGCAGTGTGGCTTCAGTGAGAGAGGAGAGCCTCATTCTCCTGACGTATGAAGTGACACAGATCCAAGGTGCCATCTCTTGGCCTCTGCTGCCTGTCGTTACCTTGTTCCGAGTACTCAGCACTATTTGCACAATAAACACAAATGTGCAGGGCACAGCAATACACTGCATGGGAAGCTTAGATGGCAGGCATGCTGCTGCTACTGTGTGAGCAGTGCAGGTGGAGCCGTAGAGAAAGGGCCAGGATGATGCAGTGGTCCTGAGCCTGCCTCTCTCAGGCAAGTGTGGCCTTTAAGACTGCCACGGGATTGAGCTCCCTGAGACCAGAAAGGCCACCACCCACTCACTAATGTGTTTACAGACCAGCTCAGACACAGCGAGGCACATCTGGGTGCTTCCCTCAGATCACTGTGTGGAGGTGGGGGATAAAGCCTGGGAGCCACAATTCCTTCTGGGGTGCTGGCTTCTGCTGCAGATCCATGCTCTGCCATCTTTTGGAAAGCAAACACCACTACTTGGAAGTAGCCATGTTAATTGGAGGTGGGAAACTTTTAAATTCTTGATAGGCTGATACTCTCTTCCAAGTGATTTTCTCCTAATTTGCATGGCCAATCAAGGTATGTCTGTGTCTATAAACTCCCACAGCCAGCTCCTCAGTACACTGATCCACCAGCCTCTAAAGGGCGCACATTCCCTGAAGAATACCTTCCTTGCCTTGGGTATCCCCCCCCCCACACACACACACCAGAAGCATCTAGACCTCAAGGCAGCTTGAGCTCAGGGTGCTGACTCAAGCCTCTGCAGCTTCCCATGCTTGTTGCTGTCTCTGGGGGGCCAGCACTGCTCTGGACACCTGTGCTGTAGATGCCTGGACTCTCCTGCCTTGGAGAGAGAGCCAACCCAACTGTCTCAGCAGCCTCTGCTTCCTGCTTATGAGGGGACACACTGCTGCTCCTGCAGCCTCTGGCTCCCACTCTGATGGGACCCACTGTTTTGGCAATCCTGGCTTTTCTTCCGCTACTCTTGGCTGGTGCCCTGAGGCCTGCCAAGGAATCAAAGCTATAACACTTGGCAACCTCTCTTGACTGGTATCCCAGAGCTTGTCAAGGATTCAGAGGTATTAAGCCTTCACCCCCTCTTGATTGGCAGCCCTATACCACCAAGAGTCAGAGCCGTGCATATTTCTGCAAGCTCTTTGGGTTGGCCAAGTTGCTGTTACCACGAGTCTAGTTTTGTGAAAGTTGTTCTCATCCTGTGTGTTCCCATAAATCCTTGTTTGTTCACCCTTCAGGGTTTGTCCATTACATTCTTTGTGTTGAAGATGAGGACCTAGAAGAAGGATCGACTAATTTACCACGGCCTTGACCTCATTGGCCTTTGGTGTGTCCTAGTTTCCAATTCTGATTGTTAGCATGAGAATGCCGGCACCTAGTAGGTAATCAATAAACACATGCTGATTGCTACCAGGAGAATGATTTGATTCAATTATTCAAACAGGTATTGAAGTTTTCTTACTGGGCATTGTGCTAAGTGCTGGAGAGGAGATGATGAAGGTTCTAGTCGAGAGGAGAGAAGTCACCTATCAGCACAGAGACCATTCACCTGCACACAGAAGTATACTACCACTGGAGGCAGAATACACTTATGCCTTTGCTCATTGAAAATGCAAAGAAAGAAGTGAATATCTCAGCTTATGAGAGGAGGATGTATAAAGAGTGGTCTGAGTGCATTTCCTCAATCCGAATGAAATGCCAGGCACTGTGTAAAACACGCCAATAAAACAGTTGAAAACCACTTTGGTTCTAAAGGGACTTAAGTTTGGAAGGAGACATAAGCCAATGATAAGACCCTCAAGTCTGAACAATGCAGTAGGTGTAAAGGAGCTACAATCACTGGTTTCCTTCTGAGGACAGCACATGCCTTTCTGAGGGAGGAAGATCCTTGCATCCCATCCTCGTGGATGTGGGCCATGATCACTTGTGTTGACTAGTGGAATGGGTGGGCATTCCGCTTGCACTCATTTTACCAGCAACTTTGAATTCTTTTGTGTTTTCAACTCAGTCCCTCGTGTTTCCTCATGATCTACCCAAAATGCTCTGTCTCAGAATGGACTTCCCCATGAAACTTGGGTGTTAGAGAAGCAGATGCATAGAGCAGACATGAACCTGGTTAACACCCAAATCCGAGACTCACTAACTTGCCCTAATTTAGAAACACAAAGCATGAGAAACACTTACTATTTTTGTTTATTTTGCCATGAATTACTGTCATTTTGCATTTACCATGAAGCGTAATTTAATAATACCTGCCTAATACAGGGCATGACAGAAAGAAGCAGGTAATATGGTCAAGAACCACATTTGAGCAGTAGCTTGCAGACTCTGAAAAAAGGCACATGAGAGTTGACTCCCGAGTAGAGAGAAGTTGAAAGAAGAATAAATTCAGGAAGTGGGAACACACATCCGAATATAATGGCTAGTTGCATGAGTTAAGATAGATTATGAACTTATGCGTGTGCAAAGACAAGCAAGAAAGGCAGGTTGAGGAAGAGATTGTTGAGAAAAGACTGGTGAGAAGAAGAAAAGCCATGTCATGCCAGTACTGGGACTTTATCATTAGGGTCATAGTCATGGGAGGGATCATGGGAAGGGGCTGGCAATGGGAAGTACTCATTCTGGCTGCATTTGGAGAACCAGCTGAGTGAAGAGGGAAAGCAGAAAAGGGGGGGCAGTTGAGGTACATTTCTGTTTGGGTGAGAGACGGGACAAGCAGAGAGGAAGGGATACAGCCTGGAGATAGTTAGTGGCCAGGCTCAGAAGACTTGGCAGTTGTCGAGAGGCAAGGGAGAGTTGGGGGAGCTAGAGGACAGGAGGTTAGGGAAGAGGCAACAAATGACTGGTAATGCCTTTAGATCAATTAGGGAAACTGGAGAGAGATGTTAATTGAAGTCTTGGGAATAGATCAGAATGAAAGTTTACAGAATGAGCAGAAAACTGTATTTAAAATGATATAGAAATAATGCAGGCATGATTTATTGCAGAAAATGTGGCCATGAAATACTATGCAAGTCATAAATGTAGCCCCATCACGATGTAAGGGTATTGTCATTGTCATTGTCTCAAAATTCTCATATTTACACTCTAACATCCCATAACTCCAAACATGACCTCCTTTGGTAACAGTCAATGTAGATGTCATTAACTGACAGAGTCCTATTGAAGTCAGGGGCACAGTAAACCAATATGAGTTTGTTGTGATGAAAAGAGAAGTTTGGACACAGAGGCTTGCACGCAGGGAGCAGATCACGCAAAGGCCGGAGTGATGTTACCACAGTGAAGGAACACCAGCCAGCTTGGGGGAGAGAACACTTACCTCCCTCTCAAGGGAACAAGGTCCTGCTCACACCTTGACTTTGGTCTTTGGGCTGAGTGAGATGACTCAGGGAACTGAGGGGAAGAGGGGACAGAAAGATCGTAAGAGCCATGGCAGAGGAGAATATCCAGAGACATCACCCCCCTCAGCAACAACACACAAGGGGGGGTGGGAACTTGGCTACCTCTTGTGCTATTCATGACCCCCTACCCCATGGACTGATCCAGTATTATGCCCATGGAGGAGGGTCCCCAGTGGGTTGGGGCAGGGAGGAGGGAAATGGGGGTGTGGTCATAAGATTCACTCACACAGTGTATCTAATTAAGGATAATGAAGATATCAAAGAAGAGTGAAGAGCTACATTCTGCTGTGTGCAGTATGGTTTGGAGCATTTAATGACAGCAGGTCTAGAGACCTAATACTAAGAGTGAGATGGAATGTTGCTTTTTTTGTCATTTTCCTGTTTGCTTTTTAACAGATCTTTGAGTGTATGTATATGTGTGAGTGTGCACATGCCACGAAGCACATGTGGAGGTCAGAGGAAAACCTCACCCTCCACCTTGTTCAAGGCAGGCCTTTGTGCTGTTGGCCTCTGCAGGCATCAGGCTCGCTGCCCTGGGAGCTTCTAGGGCTTCTCCTGTCTCCACCTTTCATCTCGCCATAGGCTCCCCATTACACCTGGCTTTATGTGGGTTCTGGGGATCTGAGGTCGGTGCATCATGCTTCCTCAGTGCTGTTACCACAGAGCCAGCTCCCCATCCTGTGACATTTTGGAAAGCCTGCAGGAAGAAAGTGAAACTGCAGATGGAGTAGAAAGGAGCTGTAATGACTGAAGGAGGAAATGCAGAGAGAGCAACGGGATGGCAGCAGAAACAGACCCAGAATCCCACTGGGACAGGGCAGAACGTGTCCAGGTGGAGGGACCCTCGGTGTCCTTAGGCAAGGTAGAAAGGCTTGGGAAATTGTCATGGGATTTGGATAGCCCTTGTCCATGAAGCATGTCTTTCTTCCTTGGCTCAGATACTTGTTTGCTTGGCTGTATTTTTCTCTGCAACAATTTTGCTATCGGACATACTTTACAAGAGTGAGCTTGTTTGTTGATCTTCTGTCACTTTTCACTGGAAAGTAAGCTTCACAAGGGCAGAGAGTTTCATCTGCTGAGTTTACTGCTGAATCCTTGGCTCGTTGAGGCGGCTCAAGAAGTCCTCATTGGATGGATGGATGGGTGGATGGGTGTGGCTCCTATATTTTGTCTAGTGAAGCAGGAGGCAGGGAGGAAAAGTGAATATGTTAATAAGGAAGAGATATGTTTTGGTAAAGTTTGTTACAGTTAAGGGTTCTGAGGAAATTATAGTTCATGAAGTTGTCTATGAGTTCTGATATTCTCCAAAGGCTCAAAGAAACTCCTGTTATGAAGAGGAAAAGACAGTTGGAAGAGATTCAAGGATAAAACATTTTCCAGATCATTCTATTGGGAAGAAAGAGGACAAGGACATTTTGAGAACTCAGAAGAAATATGACGGAAGAATAGACCATGGAAGTTTTCTTGGACAGATATATGAACAAAATGAGACGAATTGATGTATTGGGAAGGAGAAAGAAGCAGGTCTTAGAATACATGAAACTGAGGCAGGGGAGATGGCTCAGAGGTTAAGAGTGCTCACCACTCACAGTGAGGGCCTCTCCAGCTGAAGACTGCGAGTTCAACTCCCCAGAATCCACATAAACAACAAAAAATCTGGGTATAGCCATGCACCTTACACATGCCATCACACACACACACACACACACACACACACACACACACACACACGTGAGCACACAAAAACCAAAATAATGAAATTGGTCATTTCACACACACAAGACATATCCCCTCCTAAGCAAGGGAGGCATGCACAGTATGTTCTCTGTGAGAAGGAGCTGAATGGGATGACAGATGCAATCATTCCCAGATCAGCACAGGTCTTGAGGGACTTCTATGTAAAGATGGCTGCATTTGCAAAACAGATAGTTTAAGTTTGGATTTTGGAATTTATGAGTAAGGGGGTGAATTATTCTTTCTAGGTCTCCAATTTCTCATTTTGAAAATAGGGATAATAATAACATCTTTCTCATGGAACATTTATGAGGACTGAAGGAGGTAAGATATGTAAATGAAATTACTATATTTAAGAAAATAAATTAGATGACATGCCACACTGCATGTTGCCTGTATAGAGTAAGGGTTCAATAAATATTGGTATTCTGTTTTGTTGTGACTTTGGTTTTTTATTTCTCTTTGGGCTACAGGTTCACACCTAGAATGTAGGTGTGAGAGACAGATACAGAAAAAAGGTAATATTCTATTTACCTGGGATTTTTTTTTAGTTTTTGAAATGACTATATTTTCCCATATTTATTGTCAATAATTAGATACATTGTATGAGCGAGTCTTGTAATGGTACCCCATTTCACTCCTCTCTGTCCTCATTTTTTTAAAATACTGTATAAACTTCAATATTCCCTTCCAATTCTCTTCCCGCTAAGCATAACTACAGGAGGTAGAAGGTAATGCAGTGCCTTACAAGATTTTAATTATATGAATAATGGATCTTTATGCACACAGCACTGCTGGTCATTTGGAAAACACGCAGGTGCTGGAAGATGCTAAGGGCATGTGCAGGGGACACTAGTCATGGCCTGAGACTGGGAGGAGGGACAGGTTCATCTGACCCTTCATTAAGCTTTCTGTATCTAAGAAAATCACGACCTAGATCCTTTATGATTTATGTTTGAAAGACTGGCCACGATTCAAATCCAGACTCTTTTGTTTATTGGGTGTGTGACCTGGAGTAATTGCCTCATTTTCAGTTTCATTTTTCTGAGAGGTAAAATTGAGAATATATCTCCAAGGGCTAGGATGAGGACAAATGAGATCATGCATCCTGAGGGCCTCTGGAGGTGCCATCTCCACTATGTTGGTACTCACTAATGGCCGAAGAGGTGCTTGTTTATGTCATTTTTATTGGTTTCCATGAGTTTCTGAGGTGGGAATTCTCAGAGATTTTTCAACAGGTGGATGACCTTGACTTCTGTTGACAAGAAGTAATGACTGACTGACTAGTAATTATTTAGCGATTTAGCATAGATCCTAATTTCTGTAACAAAAAGCCCAAGTTGCAGTTCCTTAAGCACGAGAATACTCATGCTCACCCTTCCCTATGGTGCAGAGGGCAGTGCAGTGGACGGCCACTTTCCATGTCCTTCAAACCCTCTGACTTCTAGAACTCAGAGGTTCTCTGGCTTGAAACAGAGGATAGGTAGGCAGGACTAGAAAAGAAAGGAGAATGGGATCACTTTGGGCAGTAAGGGAGCCTGGGTGGGACATGGCAAATACACAGCCAATGTAGACATACAGATGACAGAAAGCTTGTAGCAAGGCCAAATTTGAATCAGATGTAGCCTGGCCCAAGTAGCTGAATTATAGGGGGTCCAAGAGCTGGAAGTCCTGTAGAGTGATTGTCACAGAAGTTGGAGGTGGGAAATTAACCTAGTTTGCCCAAGACTGCTTTGGGTCTTTTTTCTTTTTTTTTTTCTTTTTTTTCTTTTCTTTTCTTTTCTTTCCTTTTCTTTCCTTTCCTTTCCTTTCCTTTTCTTTTCATCTCCCACATGCTGGAATTAAAAGCATGAGCCACCATACACACCAGCTTTGGTTTTATTGACATCAGGGATTGTCTTTCTCCAGGTTTCATTTGGAAACTTTCTTTTCAGGAATACTTCAATTGTTTCCTAGGAGATTCACTTTCATTCTCCCAACACCACAATAATAATAGTCACAACAACAACAACTCACCCCTAATTGGGTTGAAATATTATGGCCATTGTTTTGTGAGGAGATGGGCATCAAGAAAGAAAAGCATCCTTTCATTCCTCAGCACTCTTGTGTCCTAAACATACACTCAGTTCTGTGTTAGCCACACAAGGTACAGGACACGTGTGACATGATCCCTCATTTAAAAATGTCACACTTAATTTAGGATGGCAGAAATGGATGTTGTCAATAAAGAGTCCTAAGTGCTGACATGGAAAGAAGCCCAGTATTTTTTTTGAAACAAGGGGATAACCGGCCAGCTGCCTGAGGAGGGGAAACCGGACAGCTTTCTTGGGTATAGTGGCCTAGAGCTTCTGCAAGAGGGACAGATACTAATTACTTGAACAAATATGAGTGTGGAGGAAATGGAGTGTGACAGGAGGAGGATACATAGGGAGAAGAGGAGGAAGTTTATTTTCAGGGTGTGCCTGGCTGGAGGGTATAGGCTGGCTTCAGAGCCGACACTTCAGAAGGTAACACATTGGCTGAATAAAACCTATTCAAAAATCTCCCTAGGACTGTCTCCTTTACCATCTCAGCCCTGACAGGCGTGAGCTGGTCATTGTGAACTATATGGGGATCCTAATACAATGCTGGGATAATAACTTCTCTTGAAGACTCCACTTGTAACCAATACTGACTGGCTGTTCCTAAAATCGGGTTAAAATCAGTGAGTCAAATCATCCAGGGCTCCTGACTCCACACCCAGGATGTGACCAGCCAAGCAGCAGGTGAATGAGTAAACCAAAGTTTGAGCCCTCAAAACCTGAGCAAAACTCTTCGGAATCCACCATTCTCCCAGAAGTGCTTGGTGCTGACTGCGTGTTTCTAGCAGGGCCATTCTGTGCTGCTCTAAGGTCCAGGGAAGTTATGAAGTGAGAGAATATCTCTACGTTTTCTGTGAATTATGAAGTTGTTAATAAAATGGCTCATTGCCATGATGGAGTGCAATCAGAATCCTATCTTATTTTTACATTATCCCCAGAACTTAAATTGAGTGAGCTGCTCCTCCTGGAGCTGGATGCTGGCCAGTCCATTCTACCCTCGCTGGCTTTTCCATCCTGACCGTGTCACCGGCACAGTCAGAAGGCATTCTCTGCTCTTGTCACAGAGAATCCTTTAACGGGGCCTCTTTCCTCTGCAACTTGGTTTTTCCTGCAGGATGCCATACTTCAGGCTCTAGACTAGGCAGGGGATAAAAGGAGAGCTTGTTCTTGTATGTCAGTCAGCCTGTGGGCAACACATTTGCTAGGAGGAAGGAAGTACCCTGGCAGGCACTAATGTGAGTCATTAGTTGGGCTCCTTTAAAGAAGCAAGGTCAGGGAGGGACTCTTCAGGAGAAAAATGAACTTGAGTTCCAGTAGCCTGGGAGCTCTTAACCTCTATGTCGTAGACAGGACTTGTTTCAGGGACTAGGCTACATTATGTTCTGCAATGCTGGAACTTTTTTGCTGGAGGAATTTCTTCTCTGCTGGGAAGGCACAAATGAACACCTCTGTCTCTAAGACCCTCTGGAGTCTGTTTTCTTGGAAGGCACTAAAGCCCACCCCTCTGCCAGTGCCCTGCAAGGGGCAGTCCTCACTTCTCCTTCTCCGCTAGCAAGCTGTACTGGCAGAGATGAACGCACCCCAATTACCCACACATTCCCAACAGTGTGGGGCAAAGAGTGCCTGAGGAATGATGAAGAATATATTTGGAAGGCCTAGAAGAGTGAAGCCTGGAGGCATTTTCTTGCCTGCACTTAGGAAGAATTCATGGAGAGTCTTGCCACAGATATTGCATTTAGCTAGATCTTCCACAAATGATGCATGTATAATTGAGAGGCCACAGCAAGCCCCTCCTGCACAGAGGTAGCGGAGCACCCTGTATGCTGCTGGGCATGTGCACACAACTGTGCAAGGTGCACGGTCTGGCAGCATCTTCCATGTTTGCTGCCTGGTTTTGTGTTAAGTGCTTCAAATTAGCTTCAGTCTCTGATATTATTTTCACCTAAGCAAAGAGGTGCCTGTGAGTCAGTCAATGTGAGACGGACAGTGTATAAAGAATAAGGTCACTATTTTCCAAACACAAGTCATTCCACATGGTAGGTCACAGAGTCCATGTTCTTGGCCTTGATCAGCATTCTCTTAAAGAAAAATGAAACAGAATACACTCGTCTATTCTACCAGGTACTAATCTTGGCTCTTTCTTAGGTATTATTTCTTTTAATTTTATCAAAAATTGGATGGGT
>PVHP010031635.1:0-20501 GCA_004024765.1 Zapus hudsonius | reverse complement strand
GATGCTGTACTCTTGGGCTCACAAGAAAAGATGCACTATGGGAGCGAATGATGGGGAGGCTACTAAAAATAGAATCTTGCTAATCCAGAATTGTATATATTTGTTAACCTAGACTGATCTCACTCTCCAATGGAGAATGTGTTTGTATTTTTCAGGATGCAGTGAGAGAGCTGTGGCTCATCTAATCCTACCATCCGGCCGTAGGCAGATAGCTGAGATCCTGGCAAGAGATGAGCCACCACAGCCATATCGTGGAAGATCCATATGGAATCCCGTAGGGAATGATGGGACGAACAAGAGACCCACAGCCACAGCCATTCAATCAACACAGGATAAGCCAGGGTGTCAGAAACCATCAATTTTCGACACATAGACCCTTAAGCTCACAACATTAAAGCAGCCTTAATACTCATCCACCATGACTCAGGGAACTGAGCGGAAGAGGGGTGGAAAGATTGTGAGAGCCATGTTGGGGGAGACTATCCAGAGGCATGGCACCCATCAGTAACAACACACTTGGGCCAGGAAGACCGGGCTGAGTACTAGGCTATCAATGGTCCACTACCACAAGGACTAATCCAGACGACCCACGGAGGAGGATATCCAGCTGATTGGGGATGGGGAGGGGGGCATTGGGGAATTGGGGATAATAACTCATTGTTTGCCCACTAAATAATGTAACTCATTATGGACAATAAATATATATTTTTAAAAAAAGACTGAAGAAATGACGTAGTTATGGCTTCTCAGCATCCATCTAAACTATCAAATGTGGTCATGTACTGTGAATTGCAGTGCTAGGGAAGCCTGGGCAGGGGGATCCCTACTGCTTGATGGGTAACTTTTCTAGCCAAAATGGGGACCTATAGGCTCAGCAATAGACACTGTCTTAAGGAATAAAGAATGGAAAAGCTACTGAGAAAGACACTTGATGTTCACCTTTGGCCTCCAAACACCCATGCACATATGTGCACCCACACACATTCACGTGTGTATGACACCATACACACAGAACAACAACAACAACAACCAATCAGGGCCAGGTTTAGGTTCAAATAATTAATTTGAGAAGTATTAATGATATGATCAGCTTAGCTTAAACTAACATTACTTATATATGATGCCACTAAGGAAAGTTAATCATTTTACTGATAGTTCAACCAGTTTTAAAGAACATCTAGAATTGAGAGGACGCTACCTGCTAATTGCATATATCACACATGACCTTTGTGCTCTTAGATGGACAACTTAGCTCCATGACAGTTTTTTGTTTGTTTGTTTTGTTTTATGAGGTAGGGTCTTGCTCTAGCCCAGGCTGACCTGGAATTAATTCACTATGTAGTCTCAGGGTGACCTTGGTCATGGTGATCCTCCTACCTCTGCCTCCCTAGTGCTTGGATTAAAGGTGTATGCCACTATGCCTGGCTCATGACAGATTTGGATTTTTAATAGGTGTTGGCCTTGGGAGCAGTTACCTTCTTGTTGCTAGGACAAAACATCAGACCAGAAACTGCTTATAGATGGAAAGGGGTAATTTCTGTATCGGTATACAGGTTTTTATAATCATCTAGATTATATATACACAAAGAGCAATGCATATGTTGCCTGCCATTCATCCCCAGTTTCTGAAACATAGTAGGTCATTACGACTCTTGTGAATGAACAAATGAATGAATGCATAGTGCATAATTCTAAACACTGTGTCAACAGGGTGGAACCTTGAGCTGAAAAAATAAAGGCATGCATTTATCCTCAAGGCGATTATAATCATGAAGTAAAAAATAGAGGTTACCTTTGTTCAAAGACATTTCTAGGGATGGTAATAGAGATGTGAAAGCTTATGAGAGCACAGAAGTATAGCAGTAAAATTTTTATTGAAAGAAGATTCAATAAACATTTATTTTTCATCACTAAAGAGCAAGAGTTGGGCAGAGAAGACAGCATTTGAATTGGAGTTTAAAAGATGAGCAGTGGTTAGGTTTCAAGTGCCAGAGTGAAGGTGTTCATAAAAGCAGAGTCATGGAAGAATTATGTAGTAAGGAAATGACAATCCAATTTAGTTGAACCTTATAAATACAGGAAGAAATGATGGGAGATGTGTCTGAAAGATCTATGTTGAGGGCACTTAAGAAAGCCTTATATTTTTCTGGAGGAAAGGATGAGATCTGTTGAAGGTTGTTGACCCAGAGAGTGAAATGACTAATGAATGCCTGTGTTTTGTGAAGATAAAATGAGATAATAATGAAAAGTGATTGAAACACTGAATGGAACAGGAAATATTCAGTGGATGTTGATTGTATCGTCAGGTATTTTCTGGAAAAGGAAATTATAGGAAGAGATCAAAGTCAACCAAGGATCTACCTTTTGGGGTGGGACCCTTACATGAGTTTAAGCATTCTGCTTCCCCCCTGGTACCCTCTCTCCTCCACTCCTGGTGCTGAAGTTCCACCATTTAAGCTGGGAGCAGTGTGTTAGTTCTGGCATCCAACTTCTCCTTAGCACCTCTTCCTTCCTCCACCTTTGGCGCCTAAGTTCCACCATTTGTTCTGGGACTTACATGTGACTTTGGACACAGCTGCAACTGAACTGACGTGACCTCACCTACTCCATCCACAAAGTCTAAGAAAGCTGTGGACAGAAGTTGTAAATTTGTGAATGATCAACATCAAGCTGATAGATGATTCCTTGCAAGTGATTTATGACTGTCCCCAAAGAAGAAGTATCCTACAAGAAGAATAAGGACTGAAAATTTGAGACTGCTGATTTTTAACAGAGGGCTGACTTCATGCATCTGATAAAACTGGACTTTCTAAGCACCGTTCTTTCTGAATAGCCATGCTATTGTGGGCGGTGTGTGTGTGTGTGTGTGTGTGTGTGTGTGTGTGTGTGTGTGTGTGTGTGTGTGTGTTTTAGGGGATAGATCATAGATCACAGGACAAAACAGCATAAATATGTATAAGCTGAGACAACATAATTAGTAATAACCTTATCCCAGCAAAATGTAGTTGTTCTAAGATGACAAAATCAGCAGACTGTTTTCCACCACAGTGGCCTTTGTTGTATTACAAACCTGATCATTGACACAAGTTAGGAAAGTGTTTCTTCAATAGCAGTAAGCTTTTCTTATCTCTTAATTCTGATATTGCATAAAGAGCTGTCTTTAAACTGTGCCTCACAGCTTTCACTGCATGATAATGACTTTGAAATGGATGACACCCTATATTTCATAGGTCCTTAATGCTCATGATAATCTCACAAGTTTCTTTTAAGAATTTGATAGGACTGGTATAGCCATTCCCACTGTGCAGATCAAAAAACTGAGTCTGAGGCTTTTTATGAACTGAGCATGGCATTGAGAGGAAGCCTCTGCATTGCTCGATTCTAAAAACAGAGTCTGTCTCATCATGGCTGTTACAAGAAGAGAGGTGGAGATGGGAGATTTCCTGGAAGCTCATAGGCCAGCTGGCCTGGTGAATGCAATGGGGACCAGTGGAAGGTCCTGCCTCAGACAAGGTAGAAGGTAAAAGCCAAAGCCAAAGTTATCCTATGACCTCTACTTGTGTGCCAGAACACGTGTGCACCCACACTTACTCACATGAGCACATGAACACATCATGCACACAAATAAAGAGAGAAACACTCAAAGTTGAGATATGATCAAATCCTTCAGGATGATCATATCTTTCAATGTGTGACACATGTCCGTGCTGACACATGACAGTTCTTTTGTTGTTTTGTGCTTCATTGCCGTCATTCATCTCCAATCCTTTCTATTACTACAAAAGATACAACTTATGCATATACACTTGTACACTAGGTGTAATGTTGGAAGCATTTCATATATGTTTATTTGTATTATATTCATAGAAAAGATTTGTCTATTGCTTATGGATATGCTTATGTGTATATAGTGCAAGTAAACTAAAATACAAAAGAAAAAACCTTCTCTGTCTCTTAGGAGGCCCTCTGAGAAACCTAGACAAAGGAAAATTAAGCTTTAGATGTAGAGCACTGAATGTCAGTTTGGAACACAAATCCAAGACGAGATCTCAAGAGCTATGCCAACACTGACCACTGGGTCCCATGACAGAAGTTTTGTGTAAGTCTAAGATGAGATCTGATATTGCCCATGTCTAGCAAGTTCTCAGCTGGTGCCCATCTTTCTGGCCTGGGATGTCTCTTTAGGAAGTAAAGGCTTAGGAAAAGAGGCTGTCAACATGGAAATAGAATCTGTCACTATGGCCCTAATTTGCTCACTCTCATCGGGCTTTTAGTTAGCATCTGCTCAACTCAGAGTCTAGGTTCATCTCTGAATCTGTTCTGTTGGTGACTTTTATACCTCATTTCTTCTGTGTTCCCCTCAATTGATTTTCCCCTCCAGCTCTGCCTACCCTGTAGTAGAGTGTACAGAGAGAAAGAGGAGTGATAGTCAAATCCACATGGAGCTGTAGTCCTGCCACTTATTAATTAAAGTCCAAGTAAGTTGATAAGAGTACTAAGAATGAAAATGTCTTGGGACAAAAATAGTAAAACAAATGAAAATTACCACACTATTTACTGGTACTATTAACATTTGTATTGCTATTTATAACTGTTTTCATGGCTAGTGCAGACTAAAGCAAATGAGTTGTTAGGAATTAAGAAGTTCTAGATAAAAGAAGGAGATACAAAATCAATTAAGTTAAGAAAAAGACCCAAATTTTCAAATTAACATTGGAAACATCAACTCCTGTTTTTTTTTAAAGTGTTCCTTATATCTGACAAGTATAAGGACCTAGGATCAATAACCTCAGGGTTGCAGAAAGCACAACTGGTCCTTTGGTTTTGGTTTCTAAATACAATTTCCTACTAAAGAGAATCAGAGTCCGTTAGAAAGTATTGATTTATGCTCTGTGCCAGGGGTTGTACAGGTAAATTGGACTATTTGGTGCAAGAGTATTTAAAGGTATTTAAAGACTAATGGAATAATGTCTAAAGAAGTAAGATTTAAGGAGCTCTCACAGGACAAATGCAAAAACTTGATCAGAAAGAAGAAAAACTGTACCCAAATGGAATACAGAGAATATATATATGAGAGAGACAGACATAAAGAGAGAGAGAGAAAGTAAGAAAGAAAAGGAGAAAGAGAAAGAGAGAGAGAAAGATCACAATTTTCCACTTTGGAAATTAGTTACTAAAGGAAGAGAAGTAACCATTTATACTGTCCTCAGTGATAATAATCTCTTTATAGGAAAAAAACAACATGCTTACAACAAAGTAGAGAGAATGATAGCATTAGAGAAAGACCTGTAAGACACATAATCAATGAATGTATAGGCCTTCATCAGGCCTGGATTTAAATAAATTTAGAGGTCCATTAGGAAAAATTAAATATGGATTGAAAATTAGGAAAATATTTTAGGTTGTTAAAATGGTGTTATGGTTACATAGGAGAATATTTTTAGCTTTTAGAATGGGATGCTAAAATAATTAGTTGCGATATGTCATGAGGACTATAATTAATTTCTAAATAGGTTAACAAAAGCTTATCTAGTTAAAATGTGATAAACAAAATATGTAAAATGAAAGCACAATATGTTTTGAATAATGTATTTTGGCCATAATCCCCTCCTGTTACCTGCTCCCTTGTCCCTTTCACAGAACCCCTTTTTTCCAACTAGTTTCCTCTTCTACTTTGAAGACTTTTCCCTTCATCATCCATCATGGAGTGTTTATGGCGTTCAGTACTATGCAGGTGACCATGGTTCCTCTGAGGTCATGAATACAGCAGCAATGTCCTCCAGGACACTTCTCCCAGTCCTCTGGCTCTTACGTTCTTTCACAATGTTCCCTGATAGAGATGTCTCATTTAGCACAGAGCACTCAAAATCACTTTTCCTCAGCACTTGGACTAGGTCGGAATCTCTCCAGTAGTCACGGCCATCTGCAAAAGAATCTTCTTTGAACAAAGGTGAGAGCAGCACTCATCTATGGGTTTGAGCATAAATACTTAGAGGGAGATTTGATGGCTTTAACATATTGTTGCAGTCAAGTAACAGTAGTAACTTCCCTGGGGAGTAGTAACTGGGGCCTATGACTTCCCAGCCTTACGGCTTATTTATATTTTAAAAGAGGTTTCTAAATATGGCTAATGGCTCAAAAACCATAACTGAGTGTTCACTGTACAACTTAATGGTTTTTACTTATTTGAGCTCTTGGAGTGTGTACACGTATGATGATGTGTGCGTGTGTTCTTGTGTATGAATGCATGTCAGACTTGTGCGTGGAAGTCACAGGCTTCTAGATTTTCCTGACTCCACCTTTCTTCTGGCTTCAGCCATGCTGGGTTTACAGAGGCTTTCCATCCAGCATCAGCTTTATGTGGGTTGTGGGGCTCCATGTCACTCTAGTGCAGCAATCCCTTTGTACACTGAGCCCTCTCCCCAGCCCCATTTAAGATTGTGTGTTTGTTTGTTTGGTTGGTTTTTTGAGATAGGG
Source organism: Zapus hudsonius (assembly GCA_004024765.1). Classification (NCBI taxonomy): domain Eukaryota; kingdom Metazoa; phylum Chordata; class Mammalia; order Rodentia; family Dipodidae; genus Zapus; species Zapus hudsonius. The sequence continues at coordinate 14,024 of PVHP010031635.1, read as the reverse complement.
TTTCACTGTAGCCCAGACTGACCAAGAACTCACTGGGATCCTCCTACCTCTGCCTCCTGAGTGCTGGGATTAAAGGCTTGTGTCACCACACCCAACACTTATTTTAGATATTTTAAATCATATGAAAGTCTTGAATTTAAAAATTTAGTTTTGAACTTCTATTCTATATGTAACAAATACATATATTAATATGTGTATACAGATTCCTATCATTAATCATGTACACATTTTAAAATGTTAATTCCCTTCCTTACACAAAAAATAAGAACAAATCCTATTCTTGGCTCAGCTTAAGGTCTTTTTTTTTTTTTTTTAGATGAAGTGAAGTTTAAACACACGCACACACACACACACAAATATATTAACAAACAAGCAAACAAACTTCTCACCCCACACTTTCTTCCACCCCATTCCTCTAATTGATTTACTTGGCATCTCTGTGTTGTACCAACAGAGAGAGCTTTCAGCTTTTCATTCACTCATGAGAGTGCCAAAGACATTTTGTACTTATTCAGATTGTAAGGTCAAAGAGAAAGAAAGTGGGAGAGAGAGAGCACGCAATGAGAAGACAGATGGAGGGGGAAGAGAGGAGACAGATGGGCCTCTCTTTGAACAAGCAATGGAGCCATAATGATAAAACTGCAAAAACAATTAGAGGAAAATGGGTAAAATGCTGAGAGCTGGACTGCCCCAACTACTAGAAATATGACCAGAGGAGACTCAAGTCACCCTAACCTTCTTAAGAATTCCAGTTCTTTCACTGCTAATGAGAGGTCACCTTGTCCTTTGTAGATAGGCATGCACAGGTTATTCAGGTACCCATTCATGTCTAACTCAAAGAGTAGATAATTAACCACTGATTCAACCAATGTTTACCCAGATCCCATATGTGCCAGGTACATTTTTGGAAGTTGGGCTATAACAGAGGAGAAAGGCACAAAAATCCCTGCCTTGCTGGACTGGTAATAAACAAGTAAGTAAGCTACCTGGGATCCGAGTGACATTTTGTGGTGGTAAAGATGGACCTCATTAGATAATATGATGGCAGCAGACTGAAGAGAGTGAGAATCAGCAGGGGAATAACTTTCCAAGAAGGCAGGATTACAGGTGCAAAGGTCTTCCAGTAGCCGTGTGCCTGGAATGTCCCAGGAATGGAGCAAAACCAGGAAGGCTAAGATGAATGAGAGGAGGGAAAAATGGAAGGACATGAGGTACAAGGTTGTGATGGCCTTTGAAGAAGGGAAGATGAGGTAGACAGAAGCAGTATGAGTGGGCTTCTGGTTTTAATGGAGGGCTCTAGAGGCTCTGCTGCCCAGATGGAGCCAGTGCTCAAGCTACCTCAGTGAACAGGAATGAGGGAGGTTGCTTGCATGGAGGTGAAAGCAATGTGCTTCAGAGGCATAGAAAAAAAAACCACAGTGTTGAGTTCTCTAATTCTCAATGTCAAGGTGGTTTTCACCTGGAGATAACCCTGCTCTACCATGTAAGCTATCTTGTGAATTGTTCCTGAGTGAATTAGCCTGTGTATCTTTCTGCAGATTTCATGTAACAAGATAATTGGGTGCATCCTTAGGACTGATGGGGTGGGAGTAGAATACAAGCAGCCAGAGCCTGAATTCAGAAGACATTCCAAGACCCAGCCTTATTCTATGTCAATTGTATACATATTTTATAACTCATCAATCTTCTCTAGCCTGATTTTTTTTAAACCCCAGAATCTACCCCATTCTTGAGGCGCTAAAGTCTCATCAGTGATGGTTGATTTTTAAATGCTAGGCATATTTCTTCTAATCAAAGGCAAAGGTAGCAGGTGAAATTGTCATTCTGGAGTCATTTGTAAGTCATGGTTTTATCATGAGTCAGGAATGGAGCCTGCAGAGTGGAGAGGAGGTGAGAAGCCTTGTCTAAGGAGCACTCTCATTTCTCCTTGGCATGATCTCAATAGTGTCCAGGAGTTCATGGAGAAAAACAAAAACTATGATAAACTGAGATTACAAATAAGGATCTTTTCTGGTTCGAAAGTCTTGTTGCAGTGAAATTGATGTATAGTAAACTGCGCATATACTATACAAGTAGACAACTTTTGACATATGTGTATATCAGAATGCAGAGTAAACTTAACCATCATCCCCGAAAGTTTCCTGTCTCCTCTTTGTAACCTATTTCTATTCAGAAAGATTTGTTTATATTTTCTCCTTTCTATAAATTAAATTATACAGGATATATTTTTTATGTCTGGCTTTATTCAGTATTCTCTGCATTTTTTATGTTGTCTCAGATATCAATAGCACATTCTTTTTTCATTGTTGAACACCATTCCTTCCACTTTTGTGGATATAACATAGAAAATTTATTCATTGATATGTTAATGAATATGCAGATTATTCCTAGGACTTCAGGAATATAATTGATAATGTTATTGGGCTGGAAAGACAACTCAGTCAGTAAAATATAAAATACTTGCCTCCCAAGCACAAAGACCTGAGTGTGATCCTTAGAACTGAAATGAAAAAGGCAGGACACAGTGGCCCACGTGTAACCCCCATGCAGGGAGGCAGACAGAAGGATCCCAGTGGTTTTCTGGCCAGCCAGACTAGCCTAACTGGTGCACCCCAGACCAATGAGAGAACCCCCTTTTTTGAGAGAGAGCGAAACTGTCTCAAATAAAAGCAAAATATGGATGGCATCCTGAGGAACAAAACTAGAGGTTATACTTTGGCCTCCCTCCACGTGTACCCATACACATGTGCACACCTACATGCACATACACATGTATACACATGCATTACAAAAAACAAGGCTATGAACACTTGTATGAAAGTCTTCATCCATCTAGGATTGGATGAGATATTGAAAACTTTAAAGCTAGGTATGGTGGTTCAGCACTTGGGAGACAGAGGTAGGAGGGTCGCCTTGAGTTTGAAGCCACTCTGAGACTACATAGTGAATTCCAGGTCAGCCTGGGCTTGAGCGAGACCCTAGTTCGAAAAAACAAACAAACAACAAAAAATTTTCTTAAAAATTTAAATTTTCTTAAAAATTTTCTTACTACTAAATTGTTTTTTTCAAAATGGCTCTACTATTTTTCACTTCCACAACGATTCATTACTTTCCCAACCTCACTATAACTTAAATTATCTTCTATATTGTAATCATTCTAGTAGATATACAGTGTTACTTCACATCAGTTTTGATATCTGTTGCCTTGGGCACTACTCATGTAGTGCATGTTTGTATGGCTTATGTGCCTCTGTATCTCTTCTCGAGTGAAATGTCTATTCAAGTGTCATGTCCATTTAGGTTGTTGATTTTCTTCTTTTTGAGCATTGAGAATTTATTTTTCATTCTGCATATAAGTCCTTTGGATATATATGCACTGCAGCTATTTCTTTTCAGTTTGGGGCTTACTAGTGATCTTCAGATATTTTTAAAACACCGAGTGTATTGAGTCTATTCCATCAATTGTTGATTTTGCAGGCTCTGCCTTAGGTGTCCTATCCAATTCATTTCTTTGCCTAAACCAACATCACAGAGGATTTTATTTTTTACTATTTTTCTACAAGTTTTAGAATTATAAGGCTTTACAAATGGGCCTATTATTATATTGAGTTAGCTTTAGTATATAATACAAGGTATGAATTAAAGTTACTTTTTTGCATATGAATGTATGATTGACCTGACACCATTATTACAAAGACTAGGGTCTGTCCACTGAACTTACCTTTGCACCTTTTTTCAGAAATCAGTTGTCTGTAAATGTATGGGTCTATTTCTGCCTTCTCTGCTCTGTCCCATTGACCTATTTTGATAGATGCTATTGATCCGTTTTGACACCAACAGCACATTATCATTACAGCTTTGTGAGTAGTGAAGTTGGCTATTGTTATCCTTCTAACTTTGCTCTCTTTCAGAGTCCTTGTGCTGAATGTTCTCACTTCTTTTCCATATGAATTTTATACCAAAAGAAAAAAGTGAATGCTTATTTTTCAAATGGTTTCTTTCTTTCCTTTTTTTTTTTTGGTTTGCTAACATAGTGAATCACACTTACTGATTTTCAAATATGAAATCAATTGAACATTGTTGAGCTAAGTCCTGTTGGGTCATGAGGTATTTCCTTTTTTTTTTTTTTTTTTTTTTTTTTTTTTTTTTTTTTTTTTTTTTTTTTTTTTTTTTTTTTTTTTTTTTTTTTTTTTTTTTTTTTTTTTTTTTTTTTTTTTTTTTTTTTTTTTTTTTTTTTTTTAGTATTCTTGAGTTTGATTTGCAAAGATAGTTTTTGAATTTTTGCTTCTGTAGCCCAAATCTATAGTTTTATTAATTAATTTTGTTGGCATTTCTCTTTGTATCCAGGAAGTGCTGACCTCCTAGTGTGAGTTCTAAGTCCTTCTGGCCTACTCTGGCTTCTGAATGTGTCTGTCATGCTAGCATCAGTGTTTTCCTTAATCATTGAAACTCTCTGGGCATGAAGTTTGCTTTGTGGAAAGATTTTTACTCAAGAATTCAGCTTTTAGAATCAATTAGGGAAAAGCCCTGTTATGTATTTTTTATTGGGTGAAGTTTATTTTTTTAGTGGAATGTGTTTCTTTTATTTGTTGACTTCTTTAGCATGAATTGCTTGTGATAGTCTCTCTTCTCTTGGGATTCATGAATGATTTGTTAAAACTGGATTTATTAGAAGGGACCAAAACCATGTTAAGTTTAGGATCCAGTACTGAGACAAGACCCGTGTATTCTGCCCAATGCCTCTGCCTGTGAGAACAGTCATTGTCCCTGCACTGTAACAATAGCCGTCCTGTGCTCCTCAAACTTCCCCTTTGGCTCTTTCCCAGCCTCAGGTAGGCTCCTTGTAGACACATCCCTAATATGCTCTCCACTGAACTCTCTAAAAGAACCTTCTACAGGCTTCCCTAGGTCTTTTCTGAGCATCTCTCCTCTCTGGTACCCTGCTCTGATAACTAACCACCATGATCTCCCCAAATTCTTAGCTTGGGGCTCATGCCAGTGCAAATAACTCTGTGTGCATGCACTCATCCCAATAAGCTTTGCAAGCAAGCACCTTTAGCACTGAACCATTTCTCCACCTGGATTCTTACTCCCTGCTGAGGCCTGGGAATTCTCCCAAGGCAGTTAGTAAGCTCAGCAATTACAGAATTCCCCTTGTTTATTCCCTGCTCTCAAAAAGTGCACTATCTCTGACTGCCCAAGTCAGTGTCTTCAAATTGTTGATTAGATATGCTTTCCTTTTTGCCTCAGTGTTTGAATATTTCGAGTGGGAAATGGCTGTCCATATTCCTTCATTTTGTCCAGAAGTCCATGGTAAAGTTTTGAGGTGGAAGGAATCTGTTGCTGGATGAATGGAGTTGTGAGGGAATTCAAGAGCTTGCCTTGTACATTTTGGCCTTTGGTCTGGAAGTTGATTGACATCACATCTGAGGTCCAGGTTACTTGATAATTTTCCCATACAACTGTGAATCAAAGCAGTAAAACTTAGCTGGTCTAGGTCACCTCTTTCAAAATGCAATTTCCTTTGGGAATTCATATCTAATAACCTGCTCCTAAAATCTCAATAGCTCTTAATCATTGGACATTTATTGCTATAAATTAGGTATTTTTCTGAAAATTCTGTCTCATCATTAATTTAACCTTTCTATTGTTCCTCAATAGTATGTTTATAGCTTAAATAGACTGACTGAAGTTGAGATATCTGCACAATTTCTAAAAGCTCTTGAGTGGATTCGAACTGAGATTTAGATGATGCAAACCTTTTGCTATTCCAGATGTGGCCCACAGAGCAGCAACGTCAGCAGTAGGCTCTGCTGCAGGCCTAGTAGGGCCACAGCTGCATTTCAAACAAGGTCCCTACAGGATTTGCATGGACATTCAGATTTACCAGTCCTGTTCCAATCCATGCTCAGCCTGTCCTTCCTGTCAACTGGCTGAGAGGACATAAGGAAGCTTGGCTCGAGCTAGGCAAGCAGGATAATCTGGCCTTGGAATGTTAGCATCATGGCTCAGAACAGATCGGGTGCTTCTGTGCATGATCTGAGCCATCACAAAATAATGGAAACTATGTCAAACACTGAGTACTTCAGTTCTGTGCCAAGGCACTGCTCTAACATTTTTGCAGTATTGTCTCCATCCCCTTAACAAATCTATTCAGTTTGTCTTCATTTTATAGATGAGGAAACTGGAGTCAGAGAGTTTAACAACTTGCTCAATTCAATTTATGAGTGGCAGAGGTACAAGGTGACCCCAGGTAGTGTGACTCCAGTCTAAACTTAAACACACCACACATCATCAGAGACCTTCCACCCAACCTAGGCAGAAGGAAAGACAAGAGCAGAGAACTTGGACGAGTACAATACCTGCCCTCCCCCCCATGTCTTTTACAAGATAAAGCCATGGTGTAATAGCAGTAATGCCCTAAATTGTACTGGCACTTTAAGATACCACCTTTTGTGTATCTGAAACTAAACATGTTATACTTGCAGGTGAGTATATTTAAATAGTGCTGAAGATTTTTCAACTATTAAAGCAAAGATGAAGGACTTTTAAAGAGTGATGGTTTGGGATGTATCATTTTTTGCTCATTCTGTCATGAGCTGAGGGAAAACAACATACTCAGAGGCTATTTCTGTGTACTGTAAAGCAAAGAGATAAAAATATGAGAGCTGCTGGCCTTCATTAAAAGGATAAAGGGTTGCTGATTAGTATTTCCTTTTAGGTTTTATAGAAGCCTTAAATTTCAAGGAGCATGCTGCTTGCTGACATGGGGAAGCTTTCTGCTGCTTGTAGAGTGGTTTAATTGTGCCCATGATTATTTGTTAGGTTTACTGTGATATATTTAGATATAGTCTATAGTGCCTCCTCCTAGAGGAAAAAAAAACACAAAAGCAAAAGTCAGCTGGCTTCGGGGCACAATTCAAGGCCTATGTCTTTTATTTTACATTGCTTCAGTTAATTAGCTTTCTAATTATGATTTATTCTAAATTGTTATTTTAAATCTAAGCCCAGAGACTGTGTTGAGGTGACATATTACTGGAGAAATAATAGGGGTTTGGTTCTCTGCCTGTGGCTCTGAAAGTTACACTGCTGTTTGGAACAGCTTTGTTTCTGAGCTTTCCTTTGCCACATCTACACGATTCTCTCTCCTCTTCCAAGTCACCCACTGCATTTGTCCATGAGCCAAAAACTGTGACCTAATAGCTCCATGATCAGAAATTGCCTTCTGTCTCAGGGCCCTTTGGATTCTACAGATTTGACTTGGTATTCAGGCCCCTCCTGATCTTGTCAGGGATGGCAGACTATGATGATCCAACTTCAGCCCTGGGAGAGACAAACTTGGGGCTAATCTGCTGGACCATGGACTAGGCAGGTGTACTTGGAGACCATAGATGAAAGACAGACAAAGCCATCCCTTTCCCAAGCCAGGAAAACAGCTAGTTGGCTTGGGATTGACATCTATCAACTTCCTCTAGAAGGTCATTTCTTTATTTTCCCCCTTCCTTAAACTCCAATCTTGTCCCATTCTCAGTATTCTTTCCAGAACGATGCCATATACTCTGACAAACACATACATTGAGTTATTTTAAAAATCCTGGTGGAAGGTGCTAGAGAGATGGCTCAGTCAGTAAAGTGCTTGTCACAGGATATGGCAATCCCAGAGTAGGGCCAAGAGATTCCCACGTAAGACTCAGAGCCTCTCTCTTCATCTTATTACCTGCAGATACCAAATCAGGACCATAATTAGAAAGCAGAGGGCTCGCTGACTAGCTAGTCTAGACTAATTAGTGAGCCCTAAGTCCACTGAGAGACCCTGTCTTAAAAAGAAATATGAGGGTAGGAGGGTGGGTGGTTGGGAGAAGGTAGAAGGTCATCAGGAGTGGGAGGGGATAGAAGGGAGTGGGAGGTGAATATGATCACAACAAATTGTAAACAAGTAAGTAATTGTCAAAAACAAAACAGCAATTAACATACTTGCATAAAAATGGCTTTATGTAACCCAGAATAACAAGTTTTAAAGAAGAAGGTGGAGGGAGAGTAATTAAGCAACATTGGCCTCTGGCCTCCACACAGAGCACATGCATCTGATCTACACATACGTGTGCACTCACAGCCATGTGAACACATACACACAGCACTCCTGCACACCATACACACTTACAAAATTTTCTTATGGAGTCCATTTCCTCCTTCAAGCTATAAATGCTGCTGACTAAACCATCTTACTGAGCTCAACTCACCAATATCTTCCATCTTACCCGAACAGGTGGGGTTACATAAGAACAGGGCAGCAGTGACACCTCCAGTGTGGAGATATTAGTTGTTCCTGCTGTCTGGGTTTGGGGGAGTATTAGAGGCATGAACACATGGAAAGATCTTAAAACAGAGAACACACTTAGCTGAGTAATACCAGATTTTTATTAAATTTCAGGGCAAGAATTCCATGATAATTGGGGCAGGAGACTTGTAAATCCTTCTCATTCCTGTTGTACCTTCTTTCCTCTCCATGTCGGGAACAGGACGCCATCTCCCCCGCCACTTGCTCTGGCAGACAGCTGGCAGAGCTCTGTGTTCTGTGATTGTTTAGTCTTTCTGAAAAGTGAAATGACTGGTTCTTGTCCTTCTGTTAGCTTGTTTTCCTTATTGACTTTGGTAGATGATCAGTTAAACATTTAAAAGAGAGGATAAAGGCAATAAAGGGTAGTCACAATCATTTGAAGTCATTAACAGTGGAAAATTGTAAAATTCTCCTGCTAGATACAATCCACAGTACATGATTAAAAAAAAGAGAAAGGGATACCATTTAATTTCAAAAAGTCTCTTAATATGATCAGTATGAAAAAATTTAGCCAGGCATGTGGGGGGGGGGCAGGCCTTTAATCCCATCACTGGGGAAGCAGAGGTTAAATGATCACTGAGTTTCAGGCCAGGCTGAGACTACATAATGAATCCCAATTCAGCTTTGGATAAAGGGAAAACCTGCCTAAAAAAACAAATGAAATATTAATAATAATAATTGTAATAAATTATAATAAAATTGAAAAAAATATGAAGCTATCATAATTGTACCCCAGCTAAAGATTTTGATGTAATTGTAATTAATTGTAAATATATGTAATTAATTGTAAATATATGCATGAAAGTTAGATGATAAACAGATAATCTATGGTTTAAATAACATAGCATTTTATATGTGCTGCTTTGTGACACTTTTCACTGAATGTAGTTTAAACTGCATTTGGTGCCTTGACAGCTTATTTGACTCTGATGTTATTCTCACTCAGAAAGTGCCTTATTTTGAAATAAAAAGATGTTTCACTATCTAATGAACATTTCTGAAATAGAGACAAATAAGAATTTTTTTGAAAGAATAGAGGGAAATACATAGCAAAATAGCCATTTAATGCTTAACGGGTAGACCTGAAAATAAGCAATAGAAAAATATTTATATGTAGATAATTTTTTTTAGAAAAAATGGGATCATTAAATATTTTCTTAAAGGTGCTAAAAAGTAGTGCTCAAAAATTTGTTTTGTCATTTTTTTTGGCTCCTCTCACCCCATGGGAAGAATAACTAAGTTGGGGCTGGGAGATGGCCCAGTGGGGAAAGTACTTACATACAAGCATGAGAACCTGAGTTTAGATTTCTAGCCCCACATAAAAGCTGAGTTTAGCAGCACACTCCTGAAATCCCAGTCCGGAGGCAGAGGCAAGAGGATCCCTAGGGCTTGTTGGCTAGCCAGTCTAGCTAAATGGGTGAGCTCTGAGACCTGGTTTCAAGAAAATACAGTGGAGAATACCTGAGGGAGATACCCGATATTGACCTTTGGCCTCCACACATACATACTCATTCATTGGGCACCTGCACACACAAGTGCTACATATGCCCACTAATACCACACACACACACAGACATACACAGAGAGAGAGAGAGAGAGAGAGAGAGAGAGAGAGAGAGAGAGAGAGAGAGAGAGAGAGAGAGAGAGAGAGAGAGTTCTATCAGCATTAGGAAAAAGAGCCATCAAGGATGATTAGACTGAGTGGGAACTGAATTGTAAGCTAAGAAATCACATTGACCTCAGCAGCCATGGGGAGCAGAGACAAGGCCCAGTGGAGAGAGTATGCCAGTTCTTTTTCTTTCCAATTCCATGGCTGTGAATATGAGCTAATTACACTGGGTACATTGCAGAGAGAAAAGAGTTATTTTGCTGCTTCTGCCGGGTACATGATGTAGCAGACATCAGGAGCTGTTGGATGCTTCCTTCCCTAGGTGATGCAGGGATATGCTCATCCTCTGGTCTCCTGAGAAAGGGAAGCCACGTGGACTGATTCTTTCTTAGGCTCTGGTGAAAAATCATATGTCCACACCACCGCAAGCCGAGCAATATAATCTCAAAGTTGTTTCTAACACTTGTAATTAGTTCCTAAATCAAGAAATTGTACTAAATGTGCTAACATTATATAAAGGTTTTAATGAAAAAAAAATCAGGGATAAAAATATGTTAAGAGATTTTAAGTCTGTCTTTGAATAGTGGCTGGAACTAAACTAATTCAAAAACTATTTAACTAAGTAGTACTTTGAAGACTATGGAAGGAATGAGACCCTATTCATGTTAAATCCTTTTCATATCGTTCCAGTTGGCAAATAAGCAAGAACACATACCAGGAGAGGTCAAGGTGATTTGGAGAGATGAGGCCCCTTTCAGTACAGCCTGAATCTAGTTATGGATTTAAAGTGGAACAAGGGGTTAGTAACGTAGCTCTGCATTGAGTGGGTGTGGAGAGACACAGGCCTTAAATCACAGGACTTGGGAAGGAGAGGCTGGAGAAGCAGAAGTTCAAGATTATCCTCAGTTACGTAGACAGTTTGAGACCAGACTGGGCTCCATAAGACGGTAACAAAATAGGAATGAAAGTGAGAGACAGGAAGGAGGGAGAGTAGGTAGGAGGGTGGAAGGATGGAAGTGAGGGAGAAAGGGAAAGAAATGAAGGCAGGGTGAGGAGAAGAGGGCAAGATTGGAGAAGAGGATTTGACTTACGAGGGACAGTGATTTGGGATGTCAGTGATAGCTTTGAGTAAATGACATAAATGACGGTGATCCTAGCGGCAGGAAGATGGGAATTGTCATACTTTGTGCAGGACATTAAAGCAGAAGGTGAGCAGAGAGGATTAAGAGATGTAGAAGAGAAAGGAAATTAGTACCTGAGCTAAGTCTGAAAATCACAGTTTAATCACCTAAGGATCCCAATATGTGATAAAAGCAGCAGAAAGTTTTTTTTTTTTTTTATGTTAAGCATCTTTGATTCAAACCTGGAAGAATTATCTATTCCTGGAACTGGGAAGAGAAATAGGAGAAAAGCCTTTAGAATTCCACTTAGCTAGAAAAATTTAAAAAGATATCGTGGGAGCTGGGCATTTAAACTGAAGTCATTGTGATGGGAGAATGTGAACTAGCACTAAGCACAGGTCAAAATATATTGACTTATCCTGGGGAAATCAGAAATAGAGAAACGTATTGATGCACACCTCTTTATTTCAACTTCTTTTACTACACAAACACACACACAGAGAAAGAGAGAGAGAGAGAGAGAGAGAGAGAGAGAGAGAGAGAGAGAGAGAGAGAGGTTCTTGGGCACTAGCACCCTGTGCTTGCTAACTGGCCTGCTCAAGAAGTTTTGTAGCCCAAATATCAGACAATGTCTATCCTGGGGAGGATAGGAATCAGGGTGTGAATTGGGTGTGTTCACACTTCTGTTCAAGCAATTGTTGGATGAAAGAGAGTGCACCTAGATTAGACCCCAAATGGACTTCAGTGAAAGCAAGTATTTTTGCACTTTATAAGTGCTTGAATTTCTCACTTCTCCAGCTTTGCTTCAGAGACAAATTCGTCAAACTCTTTGGTGTGTTAACATCTCAAAGCAAAGTAAACCTTACCAAGGCAAACAAAAGCTTTGCTTAGGCAAAATAGCATGAACAGCCTTGAAAACAGACACAGGGTGGGCACCTGGAGTATTAACGGAGGTGGATTTCTTCTTTCCTGTTATTGATTGCAGATACACAGCAGTGCACGATCCACATAATCTCATCTCCAAACAATGAAAGTCCTTGTGTTTGGTAGTTCCATTTACTATTTCTCAATAAGTGAAATATTAATGGTACCTAATAAGCTGTAAATGGAAGTGATGGTAGTTCTGCACCATCATCAGGCAAGTTAGATGAGACCGATTCATACCTCAGCTGGAGAATTTTAAAGCCATTGGTCAACCACAAGACTGATGGTCCTCTTGGTATTGGGTGCTACAAGGAACTGGGCTCAGCTACCTTTAATTTATTAGTTTCATCCACACTGTTATACATGGGAAACTGACCACCAGGTCATTCCACCATAGCATCACTACTGAGATTACAACTAGTCTTTGAGGAAGGACCATGAAAAGTACTGGCCAAACTCACATTGAGCCCTCTTCAATGTCTTGAATTTACTACTTGATTAGAATATATAAGGATCTAATTAAACAGAAAATGCAGGCAATTCATCACACATTAAAACGAAATTTTTAATTAAATGAGATTGACACACAGTTTGGTTAAATTCCTGAAAGGAGTTCATATAGGGTACTGTGTTATGTCACAGACAGAGAGACAAGCTTATCATGAAGTCAGTGTCCAGCCTGGCTCAGCAAGTTTCTGCTTTAAAAGAGAGAGTCTCCCAGGCTGAGGAGATGTGCGTGTTTGAAGGCAAGGAGAAAAATGAGAAATTGGGTATACAAGGAAGGCCTCAGAATAGTAAGAACGTGTGAGAATGCTGTAGGCAAAGGGCTGAGCTCAGTGAAGTTCCTTTACTTCCTTGAACCCTGGCTTCTCTCTGAAACTGGAAAAATATCTACATTATGAAAGGTTCATGAGGACTAAATAGAACAAGTAAATATGAGTGTTTATAATATAGCAAATGTTCAACAAACGTGGCTGCTATGGTTGCTGTTCACATTACTGTGAGGCCAGGTTCAAGTTCATCTCCCACCTGGAGGAGTTAATTTTACTCTATGCTTGCCTCAAGTTCAGCCATTTCACAATGCTAATTATTGAGTCCATAATAAGCGACAAAGGAAAAAGTACAGTCAAGAAGACCAATCAATGGCGCATAAAACACATATTACTAAACCTATCACAGACATAAATTATCAACCTTAATGCTCATTACTGAGCTGAGTACAATCTCCAAATAATTCCCATCATATTTTCCAGGCATATCCCAACCACACTGAGCACTTGGGATAAACCCATTTAGTAAAATGGATTCAGCTCAAATATAATAGCTCTCAGGGAAACAGTACTCAGGGGGGAAATTAACTGAATGTATAAATATGTATATGCATATATATGTAAAAGATAAAGCGGTTTTGAAGAAAAATTGTGTTGATTAAGGCAATGAGCAAAGTACGTTCTTAGAGGAGATTCAAAGATTCGCAAAATGTCCTTTTTCCTAGGGTGTTGTTTTATCACCTAGTAAGAGAAACACAGAGTAAAAAAAGACAATTTAGCAAACTGAATTGTCTGAACACAGTGTTTTCAGTAACCGCCACTGAATAATCAGGAAGACATCACGTCCTGCCTCCAAGTCCTTCACCTTGCTCACCTAAATGGAAACACAAGTGCCTGAGGCCATCAGAAGCATGACCAACAAGGGAGGGAGAGCTGATGGAAAGCCCTGCACAGAATTTCCATGCCTGATCATATCACAGATGGCTCCCTTCAAGAATCACTTTAATATTAAACAGACAATTTGGGCCTATGAAAAATTCTTCCATAAATCTGTAATTGAAGGTATTAAAAACATCCATTCATAAGGGCTATAAATTTTTACAAGGAACTTCTTATGTATTTCAGCGTTTATGTCAAAAGAAGGGATGTCCTTTTTCCTTTTTTAAAGAGGGGATTTGAAATCAAAATGAGGCTATACAGATGTTTCAAAACCTCACACAGCAAGGTGCATACACACACACACAAAGTGTGTGTGTGTGTGT